>VZRV01010130.1:324893-472725 GCA_013398115.1 Falcunculus frontatus
CTGGGAATAATTTATTTCCCCCGGTGCCGGGGTGGGAGGGAGGGGAAGGTCCCTCCCCTCCTCCTCCGCCTCCTCCTTCGCCGCCGCCCGCTCCTCCTGCTCCTCGCTCTGCGCGCCGATGTGCGGTGCTGCCGCCGCGGACACGGGGGCTGCGAGCCGGGCTCTGCTGCCCTCCCTTTGTCTGCCGCCAGGTCCCTGTCCCTGCCCTGTCCCTGCCCCTGCCCTTGCGTCCGAGCCCCAGCGTCTGCCCCTGGCTCTGCTCCCGGGTCCCAGCTCCTGCCCCAGCCCTTGCCTCGGTCTCTGTGTCTGCCTCTGCCCCTGCCCCTGGTCCTGTCCCAGCCCTTACTCCCCACCCTGACACCTGAGTCCCTGATCCTGCTCCTTGTTCCCTTGTCCCTGTCTCTCAGCCTCAAAGCAAGTGTCTCTGCTTCTATCCTTTCATTCATCCTTTTGTCCCTCTGCTCCATCCCCTGTCTTTTAGCCCTGTCCATGTCCTTGTCCCTCCGTCCCTGCCCCTGTGCACCTGCCCCGTCCCCTTTTTGCCCCTACTCCTCGGCCTCAGTCCCTGTCCCTTTGCCTCAGCCCCAATTCTTGCCCTTCTACCTCTGCCCCTGTCCATGTTCCAGCCATAGCCCTGCCTCTGCTGTACCTGCACCCACTGTTGGGGAAAAGTGAGATTTTTACTTAAATCTTCTCCACTTCCATTTCAAAATGATACGCATGCTTATGCATCCCCGGAGGTGGGTCGGGCAGCTCTGGGGGGGTGGGGGGCAATGTGTGAGTCCCTGGGGAGTGCAGGTCCCTGGGAAAAGGCTTCAACTCCCTGAGAGTGTGTGGCCAGGCCCTTTGTCCCAGCAAGAGGGGCAAACCCAGTGGAGACCAGAAGGGGAATGAGAAACTGAACATAACACACTGGCAAGTCGAGCAATTCATAAAAACATAAATTTTTAACAAAGCAGGACTGACAGAGAGACCACAGCACCAGGAGATGGGAGCAAATCCACAACGGTTTAAAGCATCCACCATGCTGCTACTGGATCCTGCCCAACGGCCAGAGACAGCCGGGGTGAGCGGTAGTGACATGATGTAATCGGAAAGGAGAGCCTACCTGCCAGCATTTTTGAAGTGAAAAACTGGCATGGTCCAGGGGCTCCCTCCTGGATTGGTTTCAGTGCCAGAGGGAAAGGTTCCCTCCACGGAGGCACAAGCCACATGGATGGCACCACGCAGCTGCCCTACGTCCATGCAGGCTGCTTCCCTGGCCCACCTCCCACCCAGCTGACAGAGAGCCCGTCCGCAGTGGCCCGGGGGACATCCTTGCCATCTGCCCAACCTGCCTTTTCAGCTGGCTGTGCATCGAGCCTGAGTTCACTGCCACCAGCAAAACTTTGCTGTGTTTCCTGTCTTACTGGGTGGTGCCTCACTAGGGATGGAGTGAGGTGATGTCCCTCATCAACCAGGATGGAGAAATGCACTGCCTTTGCTGTAAAGACAAAAGGCACCGGTGGTGCACCACGTAGGGGATGGAACACCTGTCCCACCACTGGCTGGTGGGTGTCCCTGGCCACTGCTGTGGAAACTGGGCTCGGCAGCAGCTGGTGAGGAGTCAGTTTGGCTTCGAGACTTCCTTTTTAGGGGGTTTATTTGTTTTTCAGCTTTGGGCATTTGTTTGCTTTGGTGGTTATTTTTTAACATCTGTGCCTCCTCCATATATTTCAATGCTTGTAAAAGTGACAGACTAATAATATAATTTCCTCATGCCAAAATCTCATGCAAGCCGAGGGTTTCCGGGCTCATTGGCGAAACCACTGCCAATGGGATGTGTTCTCCCTCGTGCACTCCTGCTTTCCTCCAGCACGAGCTTGCCAGTGAGGCCAGGCCATGCCAGAGGGGCTTCGGCTGAGCAAACACACCCTGGATCCTGCTTGCTCTGCCCAGCAGCCATGGAAAGTTGGCCAGTCGTTTTGGAGGAGGCTGCTAGACATAGCCAACTCTCTTGTAAAAAAACAAAGTGGTAGGGAAAGGGGGTGATGGGGTCCTACTGCTGTAGCAGGAGGGGGTGCCATCCATCTCTGTCAGGATGCTACTGTACCAGTTTCCAGCAATGCCTTTTCTTTTTTTTTTCAAGAGATAATTCCCTACGTAATCTTGGGACCATGGGATAGCTAATCTGCCAGCAGGTTTTGGGGCTCAGAGCAGCACTCCCTGAAGTCACTGGGATTTGGATAGGGCCCACGCTGATGAATTGTACACAATTGTCTTTGTTTGCAGCTGCTTAGTATCCAGAGCAGCCAGGATTGTTAGTGCAGCCAGCACACCTCTTTCTTCTGGGAGACATGTGTGTCACTTACCAAAAGGGACAGTCAGTAAAAGAAGGTGAAAAAGTAATAACTCCACTTGGAAGCCTCGTGCCTCTCCTTGTTAACTTCCATCCTCCATTTCTCCATGTTATGCCTTCCTCTCTCCTTTCCCCTCTATTTCTTACACTTTCATAAAACCTCTTCTTCACTGGGCAGAATGGAGAAGTCCCACGGTCATGGCCTTCAATCTCATCCATGCTCTGTTGGTGGGGAGTCCAGCAGACACCCCAGACTGCTCATATTCAAGGACACAGGATTCAAAGGGACTGTTTGGGACCTCAAACCCCATTTCCTGCACCCTCCAGAAATAATGTAATAGACCTTCAGTCCAGACAAGACACCTGCCTTCTCAGACCCTACACATCTCACTCAAAAAGTGCTTCCCAAAACTCTCTTGCACATTTCAGGCTCATCTTTGCATAGAAGAGTGATGCTAGTGGTACCCATCATCAAAAACCAGGCTACTGCAGAACCCATATACCCCATTTGTAGGGGTATGTGGGTTCTGCATGTAGGGGTATTACTGTTATTGTAGGGGATTTTGCAATGCCCCTACAATAGCAGTAAGACATTTGCTGAGACATTTGCAGGGAGCCAAAGCTATGACCAAGCCCTGTGCATTGGGGGGAAGGAAGAAGAAGAAGCTTCCAGAGTCTGCCAGTCTTTCCCTAAAGGACAATTTATTCATAGCCCCAGCTCCAGCACAATCTCACTGATACAAGCATGATTTACCCAGAACTCACCCCAAATCCTCACCTGGTGTGGAAGATTTTGCTATGACCCGGAGGAACACCAGCACACCCTACTCAGCCCGTGTCCCTGAGCACCTCCAACATGGCTGGGCGTGGAGGGAGCCTCCCACCAGGCTGTGCCCATCATCTCACAGGGGCCAGCCACATCCCAGTGGGTTTTTGCATTGGCTTCATGTCCCCTCGCTGCTCTGAGTAAATACAGTACCTGATTTTGGAAGGTGAGTGGTTTATGAAACATCTTTGGCCAGAACTTTTCATCTCTCCCACTGACAGCAAGGCTAAGATATTGTTATGAATAACATCAAAACAACTATTTAAGAAGAGTATCTAAGACCAACCCTCCTGGAACAGAAAAAAAAGCTTGTAAAAATCATAATAATCTTTATTTTCTCTTTTCTCTGATCCAAGATCTTCATGTAAGTTACAACTATTCCCTGTGAAAGGCAGGACCTACCTAGTACTGCAGGATGGAGGTTTCCATGAGCTTTCACCCCTCATGAAGTATGTTTTATAACACAGAAAACAACGAGGAATAAATTGAGATGAGAACTGAGTAAAGACTGTTGTCTGCAATGGAGAATGCAATAGGTGGAATGTAAATAATTACTTAGGAGGTACAGGCCTCTTTCAAGCATGGGTGGTGGTGGGAAATCACAGCACAGATGGATGTGGCTGCAGTCCATATTAATTTAAGGAAGTGATTATTCAGGCAGTAGAGCTGCTCACTTCATTCAGGGAGAGAGCTCACACCCCAAAAGCAGAATTTAAAAACATTAGCAGGCGAGTAGCTGCTTTATTAACATGACCACAGCAGACAATCTCGAAAAGATACGGGCAGGTTGGGGAACTACTAAGTACCATGGAGCATTAAGGGGCATTGTCCAAGCTCCTTGGGTCTGGGCAAAGGTTTTCATGGAAGAATGTAGAAAAACACTCTTGTCACTATCACCATGTGGAGAGTCCAGATACAAATCTTGCCCCCTGCTTTCAGCAGCTTTCTACGACAAAAATTAAGGAAACTGCCTAGGGTTTCTACACAATCAGCTGCAAATAAGAAAGAGCCATGGAGCACCAAATTACATGTATCGTTTATCCACTGTAGTATAGCATGTAACATCTGAAAGCTGGGCAGCAAACTGGGGCACTTTTGATTTTCTCACTCTAATGAAGATATAAAGTGGACTTTCCAGAGTCAGATTTTTCCACCAAGTCTTTATTTTCTACTCATCCGTACAAGCACTCACTGTTCTCTTTGTGTGTCTTTCCTCTTGACATCAGATGTACACACAAAGCAGACCCCAATAAATTGTTGAGAGGGACCTCTCCTGCCCACCACAGCAGGTGGGCTGTCAATCCATCAATGTGCTTCTCCTTCAGGCTGGAAAGGCTTCCCTCAGCCATCCCAAAGTGTGTAGGATCTCTTCCTAATCCCAGTCAAGGAAAGAAATGGGGAGGATGGGTCTGACCACGCTACAGTAAGATGGACCCCCTCTCTTGGGTCTATCAGTGAAGTTGAAGCTTCAGTGTAAGTAAAGTTTGGCTTCAGCAAAGTGGAAACCTCTGACCTGTGAATGACAGACAGGAAAATTAAAAGTAATTAATAGCTAACTGATCTCGCTTTTTCTTCCAAAACAAAGTCTTCAGTTCATGCAGCCTCCTTGTTTTCTTCTCCTATTTATGCAGGGACTTACCAGAGAGGCCTGGCACTCTGGAGTTGCCTTGGCCATGCCAAATAGCCCTTTGGGATGAATCCCTTTTTTGTGCACAGGACTTGTCACAGTCAGATAATAAAGCAGTCTTGCCTTGCCAGTTACATGAACTTTGCTCTTAAGCAGAGCCCAAGTCATTTCTAAACAAAGGCCTAAATGTGAAATTATAGGCAACTTCCATGCCTATGTTATTACGAGATATTAATTTTTTCTGGGGTAGGAACAATAGCAACTGTTTGGCTGCTCCATTTTCCAGTGGGCTGCTGGAATATGCACCGTCTATAAACTGACATCTCATGATTTCATCTGAAAATAGAGTACTTAACTTAACATATTTTTCTCTTTCGCTCTTACTGCATTACATTCAAATGGTTTTAAACTTGTATTTCTTTATTGCTTATTAACTTTATTGAGGTATGAAAATAAAAGAGAATATTAAAAAGCTTTTCTTTTTCAAAAAGGCATTTCTTTACAAACACTGTTGATGCTATCAAACAGGTGAGCCTAAACCCTTAAATTTACTATTGATCTTGTAGCCATTAAAAAGAATATAGGATTTAAAAATAACTCCATACTGGGGAACAAGTATTTAAAACTTTCTATTGTCTGGGTTAATAATAGCATTTAAGGGTGAATATTTTCAAAGAGTAGAAATTTTTTGTGTTCAATATTTTATATATTTTATGGGATTTCTTTCGAGATGTAGATCTAGAGATTTAACTCTCCATGCTTAGGAAAGTATTATCTATTGTGAATAAAAATTAAAATTGCTGAAGAAATATACACAATATCCATTATGGTTCTAGCTTTTATATGTTCCTAATTTGTATGATCTTTCCCTTAATGTACAGTTTTAGATGCAATACAGGCATAAGGATATACTTTTGCCCATTTCTGATCCATGGTGCTGCTGTGCCCTATTAGCATTGTGTGAGAAGCATCCCTAAGTATATTTAAGGGAATTCAACTTGGCTCTGGTTATTTACAATTCTAATGTTCAACCTTGTTTTGCAAATCTGATTTTCAATGTACATTAAATACACACACCTCTTACATAAAGAGGTATCTCCTACAACAAATATTCCTGCCCATGACTGCTTTGTCCTACTATCCACTGTCTGCTCTGGCTTTCCACAAAGAAATGATGGGTATTTAACCATGTTACATCTGCATACTGAAGTTTCCAAGGCTTTCATTAACTTGCAAATATTTATCGTGGGTAGCCTTTATCTGAAGAATTTTTTAAATGTCAGTGGCCACAAAAGAAACTCTTAGTCCATTTTACTGCCTAATTTATCTCTCCCATTTGCTATTCTAACTTGAGTAACCCCAAGGACCCAAGGTACACAGGGCTAACAGGCCAGGACAGTTTTAACAGTTTACTTTGTGAAGAAAAGTGGGATGTAAATCCTGTGGAAGTCTATAAAAGATAGACTTCTGCTTCCTTCTGCTTTATTTTTTCTTCACTAAACTTTAAGAGCCTCAGAAAAGATATTCCTTCTCTTTCATTTAGCAATCACTAAACTTGCAGAGGACTGGAAACACATTTTACTGCAGGTTTAGAGGGCTTTCCCTTATCATATCTGTATTTAAAATGTATTTAAAATACACAATTTGTGTGAGTGCATGTCAGTGGACCTGAGCGTGGAGACACAAGATTCAACACTTTTATCTAAGACGCACAACTGCAGCCTGTGGGGCCGCAAGCATTTTTTAGGATATATTTTGTTTGCCTACTGGCTACTGCAAAAGCTCTCCAGCTGCAGCTGCAAATACAGTCTGAGCAAAAGCTGAATGGTAGTGGCATCAAAGCTCTTTAAAATACCCACGAATTTTGCAGACCCTGAGGATAAGCGGGGTCCCCACTGCCGGGCCGGGCGTGCGGGAGGATCCTGTTCCCGGGCAGAGATGGGGCTGCAGGATCCATCCCCGGGCCCCCACGCTCCCTGACCCACAGCCCGGTGCGGGACAGACACGGGGGTGTCAGAGCCCGTAACTTATGTGAGACTCGGTCACAGGGGCCACTGAATTCTCAGATTTGTTTTTCAGCCCATCGACACAGGGGTTAATGTGTTGCCCACCCTCAGTGATTGAGTTGCTGCAGTTATGCACTGAACGAAATGTCTTTTTTTCTTTTTTTTTTTTTCTTTCTGTGTTTAAAGAGGATCTTTTTAAGCGAGAGTAGGAGCCCGGCTCTGGCTTTTGACATGAACGGGCTCCCCACAGCAGCCCGGCAGCAGAGGCTGGCTGAGCACTAAGAGAGAGGCACACGGGCTGAAGGTCGGGGTGTTCTGCACAGCCCCTGCAGGATGGCTGGGGAGTGCAAAGGGACTGGGGGGGGGGGCGCGGGTGTGTGTTTGTGTGTGTGTGTGCGTGTGTGTATGTGTGCGTGTGTGTGCACGTGTGCGTGCACGTGTGTGCACGTGTGTGTGTGCACGTGTATGTGTATTTGTGTTTGTGTGTGTTTGTGTGTGTGTTTGTGTGTGTTTGTGTGTGTGTGTGTGTATGTGTGTGTATTTGTGTTTGTGTGGGTGTGTGTGTGGGTGTTGGTGTGTGTGTGTGTGTGTGTGTGTTTGTGTGTTTGTGTGTGTGGGTGGGTGTGTGGGTGTGTATTTGTGTTTGTGTGTGTGTGTGTTTGTGTGTTTGTGTGTGTGTGGGTGGGTATTTGTGTTTGTGTGTGTTTGTGTGTGTGTTTGTGTGTTTGTGTGTTTGTGTGTGTGTGCGCTCTCGTGGGCCCTGGTGGTCAGCACTGGCTTGGCACAGGCAAGGGTCAGCTGGATGTCACCAGCAACAAGCCTGACCCATGGAGGTGCACACAGCCAAGAGCCACCTCTGCCTCCGTTCAGGAACCCTTAAAGCCACACACACGTGGGCCCAAGCCTGGAGATAACAACACATGGGTGTAATGATATGGGCGATGTGAAATGGATGATGCCATGATGAAAACATGGGAACAGAAAACAAACAGTGAGTAACTTCTTTCTTCTTCCCAGCACACTTAATTTATGGAAATTATCTCATCAGAGCCTTGCACTCCCAGAACTGCATAGTCATACTACTTTTATTTAATTTTTTCTGCTTGCAAACTGTAATATTAGTTGTTTTTCAGAGCAAGCACTATCCAAGGAATACATCACAACAATAGAACACAAGGCCAGTGTACCAGGTGAATGCAATAAAAAAGTTGGGAATGGAACTTACACTTCAGTTTTGAGCCACAAGGTTACTTTTTCAACTGAAATAAGACTGGCTGGAAAATCAGATTCATAGGTTAATTTAAAATAATCTTAATTCTTATTAGCAGCAAAGCAAAGTATTAAGATAAGTCAGAATATTATAGAATAAGCAGATATTTTTCATTATTCCAAATCCTCCACAAGAAGTCTAAAATTCATCACTTATGAGTCAAATATTCCTCCCAGCTCCCTTTAAGAAGGTCACTGAGAAGCTGCTCAGAGTGATTGTCAATGAAAATATCTTGTATAATGTAAAGTATAAAAGAGACCACAGCAGTTTTATCCCCAAGAGGAATCACAGTTATACTGCTAAGGAGTGATCCAACCATTGTGAGAAAACCACCAGGCTCCCATCTCTGCCCTGAGCTTCTCTTGGGGAAATCTCTTCCTCCACGTCTGAGTGCCATGGTTTCAACGCGAGACCGTATCAGCCGGCCCAGGACAGGCAGCAGGCTCAGGGTGTGACTGGGGTAGATACTGGGCCGTGCTACCAAGCTCCCTCTACAATAATGATACAAAGTGGTCTGTGTTGGAGTCTGTTTTGACAACTTTTAAGTGCAAAGGTGCTCCTGACATCATCCCAATGCCTGGTGAGGTGGATCATAGGGGACGCTGAGCTCCAGATGAGGGCTTTCTGGCCAAGTTACAACCTCATTTTATGACATCTTAAAGATTTCCGGTACCAGAAACTCTATTGCTCTCTCTTCAAGAGAGAGTCACAGCAGAGGTGTCTCCCTGTGAAGGTACATCAGCTGTGAAGAGGTGTCCTCTTATCAGTCTCTTCAATAAGCTGAGCAGATCAAGCTCTCTCAGTCCAGTGAGCTCCCTGCTCACTCTTCCACACCTTGGTAACCCCTCAAGAAATGCTTGTCAGGGATCAGCATCCCCAGCAGCTGTGGGTCCTCCCATTTCATGTATGACACAAGGCACAACAGTGTGAGGAGACACAACACTCATAAAACTGAACAGGCTCTTGGAGAGCTGCCACAGAGAGGAGGGGATGAACCTGTGAAAGTGGTGTCTTAAAATACACTGCTGGGTATTTGTGTGTTGACTCGTAACAGGTTTAAAGATTTCTGATGTTATGTGGGTGTTTAGGGGGTTGGAACAAATCCTAGGGTGTACCTGTAGATCCCTGCTCACTTTTACATTTATTCTGTTTACTCAAAGTTCATCTGAAGCTCCACAGGATGCCCCAGCCCCTCACAGGGGACCTTGGTAACTCCACTGCAGCCCCGTTGCCCAACTTCACATATCCACATAGAAACTTCTGCTGGTAAATAGCAGAAGTAAGTAAGTACTTACTTCTGCTGGTAAGTAGTTCCTTTTACAGTAAAATCCATGATCAGCCTGAGTGCCTGTATGTCCCTACAGCCCCTGTCCTGCCCCTGGTCCATGCAACTGAACTGTCAAGGTGCCTGCTGTGCCATGATCTTCTCCCTGAGACACTTCCATCATGTGGAAGAAATTCTCAAGGATGTGGACTTTTTTGTCTCCAAATTTCTTTCTGAAAGGACGCATGACTCAAGAGCACATGACACCAGCCTGTGTCCCTAAGGAGGAGGCAGGTGATGTCTCCAAAGTGACCTGGGGAGACTTGGTAACTCACATAACCTCCCCCTTGTGCTCTCAGGTGGGGCTGGGGGCATAGTATTGTCTCTGCCGCTTCGTGGTCACAACAGCCTTTATCAGCTGTCACAGGGGGCTCGGAGCACTGCTCCTGGCAGCATTATCTGGCTCATTTCTCGGCCTTTCTCTTGCTCCTCCTTCCAGTAAGATAAGAGGAAAGGAGTTATCTTTATTAGCTGTACACACAGACTTAATTCCTCACCGCAGATCTGGAAATCCTGTGTTTCCAGGCATGGGTGTCACTCCCACACTGCTGCAGGTGCAGCTTCAGAAGCAGCCCTGTCCCAGAGCTGCCAGTGGTCTCTGCTCTGTGACCAGCTCTGCCTGTCCACTCTGCCACCGTCCTCATCGAGTGACCAGCCACGGCACCCAGGGCTGGGAGAGAGACCAAGGGCCGTCTGACTTGGAGACTCCCAAAGGGATTTTTACTGCAGAGGTACCACCACCACCGTGTCGAAGTGTGAAATGAACACAGCTTTGGTTTGCAGGAGGAGGGGAAAACTCATCTCAGCCTGCAGCTGCCTTTGCCTTTGCCCTTGCCCTGTTATGGCTGCACATCTGCAACTCTCCTGCAGCTGAACACCCATGTCCCAGCCAGGGAGTGGCCCAGGGAAGCATTTCCTTGGTGAAGCCAGAGCGGCTGCATCCACCTGCCAGCAGCCTGGCTCAAAATTAAAGGGTGTTGGTCAAATATTTGAGAAGCCTTGAATGGAAGAAGATGTAGAAATGCAAAGCATAGCATTTGGTTTTTTGGTTTTTTTTTTTTTTTCCCCTTTGGCAAATGGCCTAGAAAAGTAAGAAAAAAAGAGACAGAAATGCCAGAAAGTAAACCACCTACTGTTGACTCCTGGAGATAAACCAGAACATTGTTCCAAGAAGCAGAATGC
This sequence comes from Falcunculus frontatus, assembly GCA_013398115.1. Lineage (NCBI taxonomy): Eukaryota > Metazoa > Chordata > Aves > Passeriformes > Falcunculus > Falcunculus frontatus. The sequence continues at coordinate 335,467 of VZRV01010130.1, forward strand.
TGCTGTCATTTCTCCTGGAAGTGAAGAGAGCATCGCCCAGTGCTGGGGAGGGGGACGAGGGAGAGAGAAAGAGAAATGAGTGGTTCAGACAGACCTCTCAAAGGGGAGTCAAGGTAGTGCCTTTAAATGTGTTTGGCAGGGAGCAGAACAAAGCACGATGTCACGTATTTAGAAAAATCATCGCTGCGGGAAGTTAATGTGGCTTCAGAGACACTTGCGACATTTAGAGGGTTACAATAGTTTGTTGTGGATCATTATGACTCCCACTCCTGAGGAAAGATCTTCTGGGTATGAGTCATGGGGACCCTGCCTGGCTGTGTTATTCTGTCCCATGGCACCCTATTGTCTATTATATTTTCTTTTCCCCACTCCAAAAATGCAAGGACTGAACCAGAGGGACTGCAGTTTGCTCCTGCTACTCCTTGTGCTATTTTCATTCAGTTTTAGCAATTTTAGTTCTTTTGAGTATAATAGTGAGTTCTAAGCAAGATGCATCTGTTTGATTTAGTACTATTTTGTGCTTACTAAAGCCCAGCCCTATCACTAACGAAATTAACATCAGTGATTAATTAACATCAGGCTCAGAAAGATTTGACCCTTCATGTGGGTAATAGCAAGGTTGTAATACTGAGTTTCTCCCTCTTTTGAAGATTATTGGCCAACAAAACATAATCCTGGGGAAAGAAGCGCAAAATGTGCTTGTGGGCTTTGGCATAGCTGCTTAAACAAGTCCTGCAGTGGCCCCTGCCCTGCCCTGCCCCTGTGCTGCTGCTGACATCCCTCTGTTCTCCAAAACAGAGCTGATTCAGCACCTACATCTCTGCTGCTCCACCCTCATGTCCCAGCTTGAGCTGACTTGGGCAGATATTTTCTGCTGCTGACACCATTAGAGCAGCAGTAACCTCTGGCAGGCAGGTGGGAGACAGCTCCATCTTCACCCACCGTCGCTGTTTGCTTCACTGCCCATGAGCCGAAGCCCTGAGGAGCTGAAGCTCCATTTACAGCTGAAGCAAGCTGCAGAAAGTCAGCAATTCACCTTTCTCATATTCTTTAGGGATAAAACAACAAAAGCAACAAAAGATTTAATATAGCAATGTGCTGAGGGAGTTAGATTGTGGAAATCACGTATCCAATAACTCACCAGCCAGTAGCAGGAACTATTGATGGCATCTTTACTCATCACAGTCAGCTGAATTAAATTTCCTTAACGGCCACTTCCCAGCCACAATCGCCACTTTATTTCTTTGTGTTTTCACTCAGTTCACCTGCTGAGAGGATGTTACCCATCCGCCTTCGTGCTGCTGGGTAGCGGATGCTCCCAGGTGGCAAAGGAAGGCTGTATCTCATTCCTGCCCTCCGTTACAGTGACACACATAACAAAACCATTGATGAATTGTATTCTTCCTGCAGGCTACTGGGTCTGTGAAGGATCAAAGTAAAAGTACATCTTCATAACTCCCGGTGCTTAAGGAAAGTCATAAATAACGGCAATGCTGTGGCTCTGTATAGATTCTGTGCCCAGGGACAAAGCATTTCACAAACGCAGTTAAGAAATGTTATTCATATTTTATACAAAGGGGAACTTACAACCCAGACAATAGGTAATATTTTTTGTTCTATGTGCCCAATGTATTGGAACAAAAGCTATTTTGGTAATATCGCATTTGGCACAGCTCTGCAACATGCACTCCAGTGTACAGCTCCAGAGCTGTTTCCTACTGCGGGTTATGACTCCTCTGAGCAAAATTTCTGGGCTCAGCACTACGACTGGAGGCACATCAATGCTCTTGTACACTGGTATGAACGTGTTGTAGTAAATTACTTACTGGGTGAATAAGGCATCCAGCCCTTTTAAGCCCCTGTGTAGGCTGAAAGATTGGGACTGCACATCCTGAACAGGGCTGGGGTTGCTGGTGCATGACTTGGGGCACACTGCCTCGGCATTTTCACCTCACCTCGGCCTAAACAGCTGCTTGTGAAGCAAGGTGATGGGGACCATCAGCTCCCAAAATGTGTATGCAACCTTTGGGGCTCAGGCCAATTGGCACAGGACATGCTCAAAGGATACCATGTGCAGGGTGACTTGGCAAGCCAGTGACTAGTGCAGGAAGCTGGAGGCAGTGGAAGAAACTGGAGGGGATGACTTTGTTCTTTGTTTGAAATAGTATTTTTCCCACTCTGATTAAACCGCACTGCAGTTCATTAACTATTCAGGTGTTGTCTGCTCTTTACAGAAGGAAATGCGAGATGACAGACTATTTAACAAGTTCATTTTGAGTACAAATCGTGTTTAAGGCAGGAAAAAATATTACCTCATGCAAAACTTGGGTCGGTGTAATTGCAGGTCTGACTGCTTCGAAGATGAAAAACCTCTTTCTTAATTCAAGGTAAATGTAGCAGAAATAATGTTTAGAAGAGAGGTGCAGGTAGGTACACACCAGGGAGTGCAATTTTAATATCCTGAGTACAAGATTTTTTAAGTCTTTGTCTGACCCGCATTAACACACTTGCTTACATTTCATTTGCCACATTCATCTTTGTCTGTTTCTTGTTCCCCTCTGTAATTTGTTTGCCTGTGTTTACTCGTGTTCGTCTCTAGCGCTGACGTTCTTGGCCCAGTTCAGGTCTCTTCGGAGGCCCAGCACTGACCTTGTGAGTGCTGCAGGGTGAGGTCCAGCTTAATCCTCCACAGGCAAATCACTTGTGGTTCCTCTAGAGTCTGCCAGCATGGGCAGTTCTTCAATACCAGGAGGATATACCATGTGATCCAGCCTCTGGATACCTGCCCTCAAAACTATGCAGTGAGACCAGGAGTTCATTAATCAGAAGGCAGAAGGTAACTGCTGACATGCTCTGAAATTCAGGGCTGATCCACACGTGATGCTCCAGCTGTGCTGTCAGAGCACTCCCAAGTCCACAGTCTATCCTGGCAGCATCTCAGTCCTGCTCCAGGGCACTGTGGACCACCACCAGGCTGGGCCAGGCTTCTGCAGGAGCCAGAAGCCTCCTGTGAGGTGCTCTGACCTGCCATTTGAATACGGACTCCAGCACTGTGGGAGTCACAAGCACTTTCCTCTGTGCTCTGCAGGCTGGGTGACAGGGTGCTCATTTCAACACGGGAATCTTTGCTCAAGCAATGTACTCAGAGGGGGCAGGACCTGGAAGGGATGCAGGCTGAGGCTCCTGGACACCCTGTGCTGAAACACTTTGGTTTGTGCTTTTCCCATCAAGGCTTCTAAGCCTGAAACTCTGCAGAAGGTGGGCACCCTCCTCACCACTGACTCGTGGAACAGGCAGGAGAACTCCAGCTTTGCTGATCTTTTCTAAGTATTGACCTACATCCAGATGGGACAGCCACCAGGATGGGGGCAGGCTTTGGGAGGGAAAGGCACAGTTCAGCCAGGAATTCAGATAATATCAACCACCTGTGACCCTCCCAACTTCACCCAGTGGCCCCAAAATACCATCACTAAACATGGTCGAACCGAGAGCTGCTGCCCAGGCTAGGTCTTGTCAGTCTGATTGGCTCCTCCATCCTCTACACCCACCTGCCTCCCTGGTTTTCCTTGCTCTTCTGCCAAGCTCTGCAGAGGGGTCCTGAGCACCCCATGAACTGCAGCAGAAACTTCCTGAAAAGCTGAAAACCCAATGATTAGCTGTAATATTCCTTGTTGTAGTCACTCGATTTTGTGCTGTTTACTGAGTCTCACGTACCTCCCGATTCAATGTTTTGTAAATTTAGCTTTCTCCAGCTTCAGCTGATGTGTGGATGCAGACACTCTTGGATGCTATTTATTCCACAAGTGAGAAATGACTTGATAATTTATGGATTGTTAACCCAAAGTTGTACAGGTTTTTAGCTCAGGGAGAGAATAAATACATGTCTCATTTCAACACATTTTAGACAATGTGCTCTTTTTTAATGGCTTCCTTTGATTTTACTCCAAAATATGTAGACACTTTCTCCTAGGATTCTCATGTGGAAGCTTCATGCTGTTCTGTCAGGTTGCATATTTTCCCCCTGAATTTCTTAAAGAAGATCTCGCTTATCTGAATTACAAAGATGTTAACGTTGTGTTGTCACTGTGAATATGGAGTTTAGGCAAAGGTTTTATTCTTATTAAGAAATGGAAGAGTTGGAGAATAATTACTGCATTGTCAATGTGAAACTTACGGATGTTTAAAATGAATCAGAACATATTTACTTATTTATAGATGTTGAAATTAGAATATGCATTAACCTACAAGTAAAAGAACTTGCACAAACAGCTGTGAGGTGTAGCTGAGATTATGTGCACGCTCTTTGTACCCTAAAATGAGAATATAGCTGTAATGGATATAGATTGGTGTGTTGGTTGAGGAATTTTTAGGCAATGACATTTGTCATTACAGTTCAAGGATGGAAAAGATTTATTGATCCGTGAGTTAAAGGGTGACCCTGGTTTCACCTCTTGTTAGTGCTCTTTAGGTTGCATTTAAAAACTGTACTGTAATGAATCTGTAGGCTCCAATAAATTTAAATCTGTCCCTTGATAGATCACAGGGGAGCAAAAACCTGGAGAAGATGCTTAGCTCCACCACCTGTTTAATTCAGAGGGTATTTTCATCAGATTAGGGCTGGTTTTGTAGGGTTCATCCATTTTCACTTTCCTGATAACACAATTTATTTTGATCTATAAGGACCTCCCAGGCCAATATTTGTAAACAGTGACTGAAGTCACGAGTCAACATCAACATACAAAATGTCAAACTGGACAGGAAGTTCTATTGTGCCACTGGGCTCAGCTTTGAATTGCTAAGGTAATTATTAAACCCGGGATAAACAGAACTTTGATCCCATGTGTGTTTTTAAACGATTGGTAACAGTTGATTTTACAAGAATGCCATTTTGAAAAGCCATTCTCTACAGGAATTCATTGTGTCAACATGTACGGTGTCCAGTGCAAGGTTTAGCAAAGTAAACCAGCCCGTAGCAAAGGTGCTGGCATGGGGTGCTGTGCAAGGAGCTGCAGGGCCTCCTCTGATACCCAGCTAAGAGGGGTGTGAAATGTTAATCTCCCAAAGGAGAAAGCAATTCACTGACGTCTGTGCTACTGATTAGCAAGAAAAAGTGACTGTGGCCACCTTTTCTTGCTAAGAGTAAAGAGTGGATGTGTAAAAGGCTAAAAATGTGCACTGTAGAAATGCAGCAGGACCTCTCTCTCATTGGAAATACTGTTTCCATCTCCACCTTTAGTCATGGGAAGACTGTCGAAGCCTCTTCCCTCTGTGGTCTTCTCTGAGGTCAGCTTCGTACTGGACAAACACTGCCCACCTTCCTTTGCCACATCCCTCCCCGCATGAGAAAGTTCCTAGTGAAAGAGAACATGTGGGATGCACACTAGTACGTGTCATAGGCACTCACCCAAAAACATCTTCCATGACCAGTTAGGTGCTGGAGGTTTGTAACTCTACATATGTGAAGGTAGGGAAATTTGGGGGAAACAAGCAGTTAGGGAAGAAGGAAAACACAGGAGAAGTGATTTTGGGTGAGTTCAGGTGAACCTCTGACTGCAAACAGGGGTCAAAAGCACCCAGCATCAGAGGATGGGAAGGGACCCTCCTGCAAAGGTGCACCAGCCTGTCTGTCACGGGGAAAGCTCATGCTTGCAGAGTAATAACTCATCCCCAGGACAAAAGTAAATGGGACGCTGGTAACCTTCCTACTCACAGGGTGAGGCTGTGCCTGTGGAGTGCTTCTTGTGCCTCGGACTGTGGACAGTTATGAGCCCTGTAGATGGTCAAGAAATGCTGTGAGGGCAATGAACAGCTGTATCTTGGCAGTGGGCAGAAGTTCCTTAAAGTTGCTAACGAAGGACCAAAGCAATTGGGTGTGCATAAAACTGTACCTGATGGGCAGAGTAGAGAGCAGCAGCACTGACATCTTCCCTCTCAGTCTGCTTTGCTATACTGGGTTGCTTGAAGCACAGGAAGGCAAATAGCCAGTCTAAGCACAGCTGCAACCCCAGCACATGAAGTCTAAAGAGGGATAACTTAATTTGTTCATTAACACTTAATTAAAGAAATTTTCCCTATGATTTCATTATAGAAATAATTTCCAACAATGTGCCGGAATAAAATTATGTTTTCTCCACTAATAAAAGTTTGTGGAAGTATGTAATTATAGAGCTCCTGTATTTGAATTATAAGATGTACTGCAAAGCAGTGTGTCTTATGACTATGTAAATTTAAAGCCCTAAATATTTCATACTAGCTGTAAAATAACATAGTGAAACCAAAAAATATGCCATAGCTGGAAAGGACGGGCTAGGCATGAAGATGATGAAAACTCATCTGTTTGCTTGGCACTGTCAGTTGGCTGTTACCTGTCTACCTTTCGTGAGATCTCTCAGGTAATCTATGGCAGATTTCACTGCTATTCTTTGTTACCCGTCCCTGTAGGTGCAGACATTATTGTATCCACAAACCATCCTGCTTTCTGCACCCGGAGAGTCTCTTGGAGGAGAATGCCATGGGAGGCAGCCCCAAGACCTGGAACCGAATTCCCCAAATCAATGCTGAAATACAACTGGCGGCTTGAAATAAAAACCAGTGAAGTAAATGTCCTCTTACTTACAGTGATAAAAAAAATAAATCTGCAGATGGGCAGAAATCTGCAGAGAAAATCTGCAAGGAAATAGCAGGTGAAACCTCAGCATGCTGGCTAGGCTGCTTCCTAATAGCTTCTCTGTATCACCTCCAGCAAATGGATATCTACAATGGTGTCGTTTATTGTTGATGACTGATAATAGGATTACTGCTCCCACATCCAAGAACTATGGCATCCCAAATACCATCGTTTCATGCTGAAGACATTATTATCACATCCTGTCTTCGCGTACTGCTCAACCAGTTATCTGTGCAGGACTCAGTGTAGAGCTCTGAGACTTTATAGGATATTATCATGTTATATGAAATTCAGGCTGCTGTGGCCATAAATCAAGAGGACACCTTGTATGGTGGCTGGTTCTCCTTGGAACAGCATCCTAAGCAGAGGCTCTGTTCTCTGAAAGATTGGAGTGTGATTTTTAAAATGATGTTGCAAATGAATTTAAAGTTCATGAAAAGGGCAGGTTTAACAGCTTTGGTTTTGTCTGTTTAGCAGTCTTGTATGTACGGCATGTGGGCACACGCTTGTCCACAACTCCTCAAGAACATGAACACAGAGTCTCCCCTTTGGAAAACTAAGGGGATAATTAATTCCAAATAGTATTTTTGAACACCATAATCTCCATCTATAGCCACGAGCTAGAAGTGCCCAAGTTATGCCACCGGCCAAGGGCAAGGAACATCCACCTACAGGGAAATAGTAGGGGCTGCATATATTTAAGGTTTGGTTTTGGGAGCAGCTGAGCTGATCCTAATGGCTTGTGGCTACCAAAGCACACCCTTCCCTGTCCCTTCTCACCCGCCCATGACACATGGCAGAAAGCTTTCCATTTTTTTGGCCAAGTTAGTTTTAGTGTCTCAGTGGGGCAAGATCCGCTGCAAAACTGGCACAAAGCAAACAGTAGGAGTACAGGGCACAGGGCTGGGGGGAGACAGGACCAGACCCATTGACAGGGGGAGATAACTCACTGAGTCTTGGAGGATCAAGCCCTTTCACAGTGGGGAATGGGGAAGGCTTGGAAATGCTCAGCTGGGGCTTTGCTCTCCAGCCTCACACAGCCTATGAGGATCAGGGGTGCTGAGACTGAGGGTGCCCACAGGAGCTGGTATTGCCACAGGCACTGTGTATTTAGTAGCACAGCTTTCATATGAGCCCTTCTCTTATGTTCCTTCCCCAGCAGGAGTAAAAACTGCATTTGCTGGGCACAGGAGGCTGCCTTATCCTTGATGGAGAAACTACAGCTGGAAAAGAAACACCACCTTCAAAGTCCATATAGCTATGAAGTACAGCTAAATGCGAAATTTGGAGTAATAGCAGCCAAGTACCAAAGGTGACAAGCAGAAAGCTTTGCTCAGCTCCACACAGCTAGTCCAAGCTTTTCAACCAGCCCCAGTTAGAGCCTCAGCTGGGGCCATCTCTGCTGGGCTGTTGACCCTGAACATCTGAGCAAATATCTTGTCTCCTTTTGCTGATAGAATGGTATTCACAGGCCAACTGCACCAGGGCACACAAAGGAGATTGGGGTCGAACATTAAGATATATTTATATAAAATGATCCCTAACTGAGCTGTGAAAAGGTCAATTCCATTTCCAGGGATCAAGATGCAGAGGTGGGCTCTCCTATCATTTACCTCAGGTGGCCTCCTTCAAAACCCACTGGAGTCAGAAAAATTCTTTGGATCTTCCCCTCAAATGCAATTAATCCTCAGAATTCAAAAAACTTATAATGAGAGATCAAAGCTAAAATTTCAGCAACAATGAACTAATCCTCCTGATAACCAAATACGCTTAGTAGCCAACCCCAGGAAGTTAGACTGAAGCAGCAAGTTTTCCTACAGACTTTTCATCTGTGCTTTACTTTTTCACAAAGACATGTGTTAAATTAATTGAAGAGACCAACCTTTGCACTCTGCAGGCTTTCTATTTCACCTGTGTTTTTAAAAATAGATCTGAGAGGGGAAACAGCAGGTTATAAGTTTGCACTAGATTTAAGAATTCTTGTGTGCCTCTCCTTGGCACCCAGAAAAGAAAGGGAATTACTGAATGTACTGCAGAAAATTATGTTAAGGTTCTTGTGAGTTAAAAACCAAGCAGTTTATGAGAAAAAGCAGACTGATGCAGTTTATAATTTAGGATTCACTCAATACACATAGGGAGAAGGAGAAAAGTTCTGTGTACATAAAACTAATCATTTAATAACAAAGTTCTGTTGGTTACACGTTAGGGCTTTAAAATGCCCACTGACTATAAAGGCTTGTAATGTTTCAGCAGGTTATTGCCTCTGAGACGTGCTGCCACTTCATTACACATTTTCAGATTGTTCAAAAGCCTACAATGCTAAAGATGTGCTTTCTTCTGCCTGAAATAATACTTGAGACTTGAGTGAGGGGGTGAATGTATGGCGTATGCTGCTCATGAATAAAAGATACTCACAGCTAAGCAATCTAAACTGTTCCTCTCTTAGGGAATTAAGTCTATTTACCAGAAAATTTTAAAGAATAGTTTTTAAAGACTGTTTTTTGAAGAGGAGGAATCCAAGTGCTTGAGTAGTGGTGGGGATGCTTAAGTAGAAGGGATGGCACGGAAGGAGCTAGGGAGGACATTGAGCCTTGCAGTGGTCATGGGAGACACCTCAGCGCTGTCCCTTACCTTGGGTGGAGGTGAGCTCTGTGCAGTGGAAAACAAGCCCCTGTACATCCTGCTGGCAGACACAGCACTGAGGGCAGGCAGGGAGAAACTCGCCCTGTGGCAGAAGCTGTGCTGAAAATCTGCCTCTTCTGAGCAGGAGGCTCATGGCATCACTCTGACACTTAAGAGGAGACCCAGCACCGTAGAACTTTTACTTCCCCTGGGTGTGCCTGGAGTGCCCAGCACTAAATTGAGCTCCTGACTACCCCAGAGTGTCTGAAGGAGTGACACTTTGAGCTGAAGAAGGAGACCTCTCACTCACCCCTGCAGGGCTGGCCCCAAGTCCTCAGGACATACTTGAGTCACGGCTTGAGTCACGGGTACAGCTTTATAGGCTGCCTGAAATGTAAAACACCTGGACACTGACTCCCCAGCAGCCAGCCAGCCAGGCATCTTGCAGGATTTATTGGGAAGGGTTTGTGCATGATCGGAGTAGCACAAGTGTGAAACTGCTCTGCTGAAGTGTAACTCCAAGACTGGCACCCACACTGTGCTGCTGCACATGCACTCCAAATACCAGCGATAGTCAGGCAAGAAGGGGAAGCCGTATGAGGAGCAGCTGAGGTCACTTGGTCTGTTCAGCCTGGAGGAGACTGAGGGGAGACCTCACTGCAGTTACAACTTCCTCGTGAGGGGAAGAGGAGGGGCAGACACCGATCTCTTCACTTGTGACCAGTGATAGAACCCAAGGGAACAGCCTGAAGTTGTGTCAGGGGAGGTTTAGGCTAGCTAATAGGAAAAAGTTTTTCACCAGAGAGGGTGGTCGGGCACTGGAACAGGCTCCCCAGGGCAGTGGTCACAGCACCAAGCCTGACAGAGTTCAAGAAGTGTTTGGAAAATGCTCTCAGGCACACGGTATGACTCTTGCGGTGTCCTGTGCAGGGCTGGGAGTTGGACTCAACGATCCTGATGCGTCCCTTCCAACTCAGTATATTCTGCGATTCTATGAAAACACCAAGAAAAGGGGAACATACTACATACGCTGCTGCAGCCGCTCCATCTACCAGTCTACAACAATACAGTCACCCCAGAGACACCAAAACCTCTGTCCACGCTGCCCACCTTGCACATGGAGCTCCTGGAGGAGGAGTGAAGGCTGCTATGGAGAGCAGCCACATAGCTCCAGCCCAGAAGCACACGCATGGAGCTAATCGAGCGTCCTCACAACAGCAAGGACTTTTCAAGCTTGAAAGCGTTTCAAATATCATGTTGAGAGACTGCCAGTGCTCTTGTGTTTGGCTGAGAAGGAAGAACCAGTGTTCTTCAGGTCCTTTTCCAGTGGCACAAGGGTTTTCACTCCTGTGCCCCTAGCCATGCCCATGACCAAGTCCATAAGCGATGGATGTCCCTCTGCTTGCCCCAAGCCTCAGTGGCACAGCCAGGTACAAACAGCTGCAGTGTTCCCTGTCATGGAGAGTCTTTGTATGTAATCCCTCAGGAACTGCTCCATACATGGCAAGAAGAAAGGGAAGACCCGTGTGTACCCACGGCAGTTTTATCCTCCAGAAAGTTTTATCCCCTTCACCTTGTAATCTTTAAAGCACAATTTTTTCCTTTCAGCTCTAGAAAATATTTTTTTTCTTTCAGTTTGGCAGCAAATGATCAAATTTATTTTGTGAAGAGTCACAAAAACCCACAGCCCTGAAAACGTGAGAAAAAAAAAGAAAAATACTCCTTTTTCTGTAGTGCCGTGGCTCTGCCTGCAGGGTTAGCAAACAGTGGGCTGCAATTATAGTTTGAGCATCTATTCATTTTATTGCAGGAAAAACATCAACATGTGTGCTGTATTTTTTTGGCTTCTAAACAGCAGAGTAAGTGCACATCAAATTGAGAGGTGATGTATAGTATATGAAGACATTTTGATCCATGCAGCAAAATGAAAAGTATGCAAATTATTGGCAGTTTATACGGAATAAAGTTTTACTACACATAATTTTATGTGCTTGTACAGAGAATCCATAATCCCACTAAGGAACGTTAAGTCTACCTATAATAAATGACGAGGGTTTAGAATAAGACCCCTTTTTAGATTTGAACCAAGAAATACCTAAAATATGGAGATTAAAAGTAGCATTGAAATACTCCAAGTAGCCAGACAAAATCATCACATTTGTTCTTAATGACTGCAGTATTCAGCACTCTTCATTTTCCCTAGAAATGCTTTGCTTTAAATCCTGTATTTTCTTTTGCCATGTTTCTCACTTAAAAGTCTGCATGAGCTTTTGTACCATTTCCAGGCTTATTTTTTGTTTATATACAGGTTCTTACCATGGAGATATGTCCCTGACATGAAGGCATCCAGTATAGGAAATGACATGCAATGCCTTATTCTTCTAGTTTAATTAATGCTCTGACAACTTGGCAATAAGGCTACAGTGAAGAAAAGGTCTCTGCAGGGAACTGCAGGTTTTGAGCAATAAGAAAGCTGTCAAAATCTTACTATATATCTATAGTAACATATCGAACATCCAAAGATTTCTGGAAGGCATCTGTAGAAAAGAATTCAAAAGAAAAAAAAGGTTAGCATAAAAATGATGTTCCTTAACCTGCTAAAAATAAAAGAATGACTTTCTCAGCAGCCGGAGTTGGAAGTGGGTAAGCAGCCTACTCTGACTTACTTGTTTCATCCAAAAAGAAATCCCAGTTTTTAATGAGTGAGGACTACTTGACACAAACAGTAAAAAGGATTATCCCAATCCCTGTTGAGACTGGTTCTCTTCTGTGATTTAAACAAGCTGAACGCGGAGTAGATCTGTTCCACACAGTGATCCATGTAACCATTCTAGATCTCTGTGCCCAAACACATGTGCCCAGGTCTTCTGCTCCAAACTTCTTGTCCTTCTCAGCTGAAAAGTGCAACAGCAGCATATTGGCACAAAGGCAGGGAAAGGTGTCCTTTCTCTCTCTCCTCTGACTGGTTCAGTATTTTGAGGAGCATCGAAGGTGACATCCCCAAATAGAATCCAACGGCTCTAAAGGCAGCCTGTAGTCACAGACCTTAGATCATCAGAAATCTGTGCTGATCCATGTCTTACTGAGAGTATCGTCTGATATTCATGATCTTACTGTGCTCTTTCACCATCCTTGCTTTCCCAGGAAGGGAAATTGAGATGGAAACAGCAGCATCACCTGACTTCCTCCACTATCTCCGTATCTCTTTGGCTGTGAACATGCAAAGACAGTGCTGTATTTTCTGATGGATGAGCTATTCTTTAGCTATTGATGGAAAACAGCTGCCCATGGCCACACATTTAATTGCCTTCCACACCAAAAATTCATATAGTTGTACCATCTGAGGAAAATATAAATCAGCTACATATTTATGTAGCATTCTGAAATCAGGATTTCTGATTCCCATAGAGTAAAGGCTACTCAATACAGAGCAGTTTGACTTTTCAGTCTAATACCCTGCTTCCCCACTTTTTATTTTAGGAATGAGATTACTTATTTCTGCAAATACATCCCAAATGAATCAGAGGGATCAGCTTCAGTCTCTTCAGCAGTCTGACTTAAAAGAAGAAACTGTGGATGGTGAACAACAAAGGTATTGCTGAGGAAAAATTACTTTGCAGAAAGTAACTCTAACTATTTGCACAACTATCATATTTGCTTTTCCTATAATCAACCAAAAAAACCCTTCCTGCACTCTTGACATTAGGTAAGATTTTTGTAAAGGATTCTAAGCCATTAAAAGGAAACACACTCAGGATACATAAACAAATCTCTTTACCGATAGCTCCAGACATGTTCTATCGTTGCCTGAAGTGAAGAGCAGCACTGAAGAAGCTATTTAAGGTTCCTGCACATGCCCCAACCCCAGGCTCAGTCAAGTGAAAGAGCCCATGCTGACAGAGAGGAAGCTCCCCTCCCCGGGAGGCAGGAGCTACAGGTTTGTTTACATCATTGGAGAAATCGTGTACTTGTCTTTGGTTGTTCTTCTCATTTTCTCTGAAATTCCCAAATCTACACATGACACTGTTCCCAGAAGTTTGAACAGGACTCACAGCTATTTGTTGTTTCTAATGATTTGCATCCTTAAGAAATAATCAAAAACAGCATAGAAAATGTAAATGTGAGGAAATGGGATGGGTATTCATTCAGCCAGGCAGCTGGAATTCAGGAACTGCTGTAATTGCACACGAACAACCTAATTTGCCTCCCTCGTAGATGTTTTTGCTTATTCACATCACGTCTTTCTTTTACAGGGCTGTTGATGAAGTCCCTACACCCTGCAAGATGAAACAACCACTCTCTGCTGTTGCCATCCTGAGCCTGAGATATTGAGCTGCCTTGGGATGGCAACACCAGGGCTGGCATCCAGGGCAGCATCACAGAGCAGGGCACTCACTTCCCCACACAAACTGCTGGCACAGGTGGGAACTCTCAGTGCACTGGGTGCAATGGCAGAGAAGGAAAAAAGAGCAGCTGGGATTGTACTGATGGAAATGGGGTAGAGGGAGAAACAGCACCATCATAAATACTGTAAAACCCCTTTAACTAAAGAGAATCAATGCAAACAGCAAGAATATAATCAAGGCTTTTGCCATCAGAGCAGTAAACGACTTTGCTCTCCGTCTCTTGGGTAAGTTCTTCTTCTGCTGGATTTTGAAGAAACATGCTCCCTCATCTGGCAAGGTTGTCTTAATGAGAGGTAATTTACATTACTCTTGGCTATTCTCTCTTCACCACTATTCTCTGACTCGGGATTTAGTAGGTGCCAATGTGAAAACCCTCATTACCTACGTGAAGACACAGGAAATACTCAGCTGCTGAACTACCAATGAGTAGGCTCCAGGAAAGCCTGCTAGCAAAGCTCTATTTCCCAGCCCTCCCAGCCCTGTTTTATTCCTCTGAACTCAACTATCTGAACAAAAGTACATGAAATAATGTGCAGCACATATTTCCCTGAACAAGAATCAAATGCAGAAAAGAAACTATTCGCATATTAGAAATCCTGTTATGTAGAAAATCTGTATGAGCCAGGAAAATGGAACATATGTGCTAAATGAATTTAGGCAAAGCTGCACCTTTACTGTGCTGTTTAAGAAAAATCGCATTTACTACATCAGTCTGACACTGTCATGGGCTTTTCAACAGCATTTCATCAAAACTGAACAAATATGAAATACGAGCACCAAGTACAAGATGACAATACAGCACTCATGGTTCCACATACTGCACCAGGTTCTGGAAAAGGACCTTGCTGAAGCTGAACACCTCCCCTCAAGTACACAACAGACCTCTCTCTGAATATCCAAATAAGTCCTGGCAGGACAGAAGGCAGTATGTGGCAACATGTTAGTTGAACAATGCACACCTGCACCACGGGGGGACAGACAGCCCACAGCAGCCTTCCTGCTCTGCTCACTCGTGGGAGATCCCCTGGGGGATGTCAAACCCAGGAGCTGGCTGTGCTTCTGGTGCAGATCTCTGCAAGAACCATTTCAAAAAATAACACAGAATTGCAGTGGGAGGGTACAGGAAGAAACAGAGAGGAATACAGAAGTCTGGTAGAGTTCTGGATACTTCAAAACATCAAAGGTGTCAAAAGGGCAAGTTCATCCACAGCTTCATCTCAAAGGAAAGCCCAGCCTGTTTCCCTACTGGAGTTGCCCAACTGCCTACCCAAACAGTAGGCAGTGAACATGTATTTTCTTTCAGTATTTTGCTGCCTAGTGGTGCTAACTCCCTTGGAAGAGCTGTATAACAAATCCTTTTTGGCAACTGCAACACACCAGTGGAAATGATTTATTACCGAATGTAGTTTGAACCAAATGAAAGAGTTAGGGATACTTCTGCTGCTTTAGAAAAATGGAGTATTGGTCACTGGCAAAGGAGGAGGTGCTCTAAGTACAGCACACTAGAACACTTCAAATATTAAGTCTACTTGCAGTACTTTGGACATCATGTTCTCACTCTAAGACTCCCTGCTTACAGTCAGACATTCACTTGTTCAGCAGCATGGAAACACCTCTATCCATGGGCTGCTTGACAGTGTCGGTCTTACTTAAACACCACACTTCTGAGCTTCTTGGTATCAGACACCTGGGTGGATACTTGGTTACCCAAATATGTGGCTGGTATATTGCTAATGTCCAATAACAAGCAGTATGATATTTTTCAATTTTTTGTTTTGTATAGATGCTGCCACTGAGCTGGGGCTTTTTAAAGACAAGTTTTCAGAAAAACATTAATACATCATATATAAGGTCATAATAAGGATGGTACTTCTGCAGTTTCAACTCTGCTGGCATACACAAACAATTTCTGTGTTGTTTCAGATTTATTCTTTAAGTGGTTTAAATAAACATGCAAAAAAAAAAAAAATCAAGAAGTTACCCTTCTCTGAGTATTGTACAGTTTATTTGAATCAGGCTGTTCATAGAAAAAGATGTCACAAGGAAGCTGAGATAAAAAACACAGGTTTTGCTATTAATCTCCCATTCAATTTTCTAGTGGAGCCATTCCAGTATCTACAAACACATAAAAATTTTGTATTGTCTATGATTAGACTTGCTAATCAAGCTGTATCTTTATCCCAATGCATATTTACCAGCAATGATAAGGCTCTTTTGTAAGTTATGCCATTCTGTCATTGAGAAAACTGGAGAAGCTACTTCACCTCTGGTAGGATTTACTTCCGGATTCAGTAAATCTTCTGTTCCTCAGCTGTCTGGGCTGATCAGAACACAGACTATGCCGACCTCCAGGCAGCCCTCAAGAACCTGCCATTTCTCACTCTTCCCTGCCAGTACAAGTGTAGAGGGAATATCTACTCCTGAGATACTTAATTAGGTACATTTTGCTCACAGGTCACAGACATGTAGTATCTCCTATATTCCTGCTGGAAATCCTGTCCTCCACACTATTCTCCTGGCATGGCTGGCTGTTCTGTTATGAGAGGGAAACAGTGCCTGAATGGTCTTGGCAAAATGGTACTCAGTGGATAATGGAAAAATTTCACCAATGGCAAGAATGAATGTATTTTTACATGGGGTATTGAAGCATCAGAACTCAGAAGGTACTGAAATAAACAATATATTTCTTTGACTCACCCCAAAAGAGAGTCAGTAGCTACAGGAATTGTTACAGTAGAAGCAGCAGGTTCTGTGAGAACCGGAGTAAGACAAATCGCTGTCCAAAAAGAGTGAATTGGCTACTGTATTACATGTGGATGCAGCCTTGCAAGCCTTTTCAAAAAATAAAATCTCCATGTTATGTGCATGAAAATGCAGCTGTTGATGAAGTCAGAGCTACTGAAGGGCACTAATCTCTTCACAACTGACGATAGCTGCATTTCTTTTTCCATTACTTTCTCCTCGTAAGAACAAGCCCCAGCTCCTGTTAATGTTTGGATCAGCCACTGGAGACAAGCACTTTAAGTCCGTAATTTTTACAGTATTATAATGCTTTGTGACTCAGGAATTATGAAAAAAAATTGGGTATTTTTAAAATACATATTGCAGCACTAAGGTACTGAAGGATTTCTGATTAAACTGTCTTGCTCTACCTTGTTTGCAGAGTTCTTAGAACCACCTGTAGAAGAGGTGAAATCCTGGCCCAGTGGAGGCTAAAGGAGGCCACACCTCATCCATGAAAACGGGGTCTCAGAACAGAATATTGCTAAGGTATCTAGCAAGAAACTCAGCAGTAATTTATAAACTCATTGACATGGCTATATAGAAATATTTCTAGTTTGTCAGAATAAATCCTACTATTCATCATCAGCATAGTTATAGCCTACATCAATCATCTGCACTTCAGTCACCTTGTTCTTCTCATACTCTGCTGATTCAGCTTTAAATTTTATTTCACTGATAGGAGTCTTTCACAAAGGTCAAAGAAGTGCCTTTAAAGTAAGGAGAGTGGTTCTGTCTAATGGATCCTCAGTTACTGCTCCTTCTCCAGTTAACTTCATTGCAGTCAAATTAACTACATTCCACAAACTTAGTATCCTTATTCTTTGGACTTACACAGGAAATAACCACCAATACTCGTAAGGCTAGTATAGAAGAAATTAGATTGAGAAAATATCAGCAGCACCAAGTTTTCTCACTGCTTAATTTCTAAGACCCTTATTTTACGTCTAATTTGTGCTCCAAATTTGGAGCTGAAGAGTTTTGAGGGTCGGGTGTATTTGGTGGGAATGATTGGGGTTGCTGAAAATGAAGTTTTGTGACTCAAGTATTGTAGCACTTAACAAATCATTATCAGTTTCATCATATTTTATATATCAAATTCTAATCCAGAAATTACAAATCCCTATGATCTACTGCTATTGTTTTACATGGACTAGTTCACATACGAATATCTCAAAACTTATTTCCACTACAGATTGCAGCCCTAGGCAGTCATACAGGAGATTCATGAGTGCCAAGCTCAGCCCAGCACTAGCTCCAGGATAGAAAGCCACTGTAAAGTTTAGCCCAAAGTTCACATTATATACATTTTTATAAGTAAAACCAAAAGCAGGTAGTAAACATTTTTGGAACGGGCTATGTATTTACATCCAAGCACTTCAGTAAGTGTGACAAATGTTGCCACCTCATGGACAGGTGCAGGGTTTGATCCAGCTCAGCGGTAGGAAGGAAAACAGATCACGGAGATGACTCATTGCTGCCCTTTAACACTCCCCTGAGAGAGGAAGCCCGAGCTTGGCCAGAAGGATGCTTTTGTCACTTGGGTCTGAATCCAGAAGTATGGCTACACATCCACAATTGGGGGAAAAAAAGAAAACAAAAAAAAGAAAACGTAAAAACAAAGAAAGAAAGAAAAAAAGAGAAACAAAAAAGAGTAAAGACCACACATGTTCAGGGTATTTGACCATTTCTGATATAAGAGCAAGGGGGGAAGACTGATGATTTTTCCTTGAAAAAAACCATAATGTTTAACTTAGGACCTGGCATGGTCTTTCACTGTCAAACAGTCAAAGGTGAGCACTCTAGAGTAAAACATCTGAGTAACAGGCTGTGGAACCTGGAGTTTTCACTAGGGTTACAGAAATCCTCAGAATCATGAAGACAATAGGGGACTGGACTAGGGAGTTTTAAAGCTCCAGAAGTTGAGAATCTTCTATTGGTAAGTTGCAATTGTAGTGTATTTCATCAGGTACTTCCAAGGATAAAGTTTTATGTTACAATACCACATTGGTTATTCACTGTTTCACCTCTTTTGGGGAACTGCTGCAGAAAGACTCTTTTCACCTGTTGAATTTCTCCCTTTCTGATGAAAAGGCAGCTGTGCCATCCTCCTCTACAGGACAGAAGCTGTTACAAAAGCCATTACACGGTGTGTATCTTAAAAGTACATTCATTCCACACAGCACTATAATTAGCACTTCATGTAACTGGATGAGCATAAAAGGACTACAAAATGCTGAAGCAAAAATAAAACATTTCAAATTTGACAAAGGGATAGAACTTCAAGAATCAATTTTTTTTTTAAATAGAGCTTTATAAAAATAGATTCATAGTCAACATTCATGAATGGTCTGAAAAAGACAGTATGGTGACTAATTGGGAGTTTCCTATCATCGTGATCTCCATATAACAGGGTAACAGTCTGCCTACATACTACTGAAGAGAAAGAAGTATTTGTACCAGCTTGATTTTTAAATATGTTCTTATGTTTATTATACTTTGCTACTCCACTCTCCTAAAATGGTGGCCTCAGGAAAAGCTGCTTTGGCAGGCAATTGCAAAGATTCCTGTGGAGAGGAAGTGAAAAGACTGGGCATACAAACAACGGCTGCTGCCACGTTCAAAGCACTGGGGAGAGTTCATAGAGCAAAATGCAGTCCTAAGTAAATGGGTTTCAGGCAATTTCAGTGTTAAGATAACATCATTAAGAGTAGAACAGATTGTGCTCAAACCCTGCTGTTTATAATTAACACATTGCTTCCAAATACTCCAGGGTCCCTGGTAAATAGTCCTCTGCTCAGATCCACCCAGACCAATCAGAGTATTTTCATCAGGTTCCATGCTGGGCCAGCACCTGTTTGGACAAATCCAAAAGAGCCAAAATACTCTTCTTTCTGGCCAGCTAAGTAGAGAGATGAACAAAGCTTGCCTTAGTCATTGTCACAGTGTCCATATGGCTGTGAAGCTTGTTTTCACAAGAAATCGTACAAGTACTTTATTATGTCGAAGTTCACGGTCCTATAAACAAAAACACAGTATATTAGAGCAATCTTCTTAACAGTGCTAAGACTTTAACCTGTTTGGAGACAGCACATGCGGGACATTCTGCACAATCAAAATCAAGTGATTCCCCAAAAGAAATGTAAGCAAGGATGAATCAATTTTTAATTTCTCTCGTTACTTACAATACCTCTCTTCTGATTATTTAAACTTTGTAAAATTCTAGAAAAGAAATGTAGCAACTTCCTAGTAAAGAAAGGAAGTCTCTTATTCTAATAATTAAACAGTAAAAATATATCAATACTAATAAGATTTTCATATGGCAAACTTGATGTTCTAGTTGGTGATGCAAAGCAACAACCTTCTATGCTACTGAATGTTTTGTTCATCTCCCAAACCACCTGTTTTAGCATGTACTATGTAACTCCTTCATCTATACTCATTTGCAGTCTGCGTTTTTTCAGTCTTGACAGTAGTTGACCTATGTTCACAGCTAAATTTGAAAAATCCAAGAATGCCACTCAATGGGATAGAAGATTTTAATGTACACTTTTGTACTTAAATGGCAGGCAAAATGAAACAGCAGTAGAATAAAACGTATAATTATTTTTTTGTCTCTAAACTCATTCTTCTATACAATCTAACACTCAGACTTTACGGTTTACTGTTTGAATAAATAATGCAAATTACTGCATATAATGACAAGTATAAAATTAAAAGGGTTTTTTTTAAAGTATTCAGTGATGCAAAAATAACTGCTAACAATACTAAGTGAGATTAGCTAGCTGAATTCTTATTTGTTGGACTACAATCATTTAATATTCTCTGTTCATGCATCAGCCTGTAACCCACTTTTCAAAAAGTTTTCATAAAACATCATGTTGGACAGAGAAAAAGTTTAGAAATCCCCAACACACATAACAGAAAATACTGTGTTGGAGTCCATTTAATAATCTAGTGACAAATTTAAAGACATTAACTGCCCATTAGACTTGCACGACATTGTGTCACTCGAAAGAAGTGCTTTAATTACAAGGTGTTCCACAGAAACAAAATGCTGACCTTATCAACTAAATGAAACAGAATTGTCCTGTCGTAACAACTGGGTTTATTACAGACTCTCTGAAAAGATCCATTACATTCAATAAACACTAAGAGAGCCCTACTTCAGCTAGAGAAAACGTATGAACTTAAGTTTGAAACTCTTAAAACAGAAATTATTTCTAACAAAGAAACATCTAACTTTATCTTCAACTAAATGTTTAACTACTATGTGGTAAAAAACATGGAAATGTTTTCACAATGACTGAGTATATGCCACAGAATAGAGCCACACATGAGGTTCTGTGGTAATAAAGATTGTGCACTTCAGCAGTTATCACATGAAAAGCCACCAGGAAGAGACACAAGTTTTTTACTTTTTTCCAAAAACAGGTGGCTTTTTTTTTTAAATGCAAACTTCACTTTTGCTTAAAAAATACAGAAAATGAAATTACAATCTGAACAGCTTGAATGGGGGTGGGGAGGGAAAGAGCATCCTTTTCTGTCCCCCTCTTTGCACTCTACAGCCTTCCATTAGGAAATATGATGGAGTAACAAGGCTGAGATGGTAACAAGGCTGAGATGGTAACAAGGCTGAGGTATCCAAAGATTTTAGTGACTAACAAACTTACTTTAGAACTATTGCAGTAACAGAGAAAGAAGAATCAGAAAATGAGCTGCTTACTTGATATGTATTTTGGCTGAAATTACAAAGTAGTTCCTTCTCTGCAACGAATACAACCAAGACTATTGCACAGATAGAAAATGAAATTTCTTAAAGCACAGAAGATCAGGCCTTCATCCTATAGCTCGCAGTCCCACCCAGAGAAGAGAGAAGATCATTTATCATGAGTTCATGAAACCTTGTCTTTTTATGGATCATCCTCCTTTAAGATTTAATAAATACTGTGGGCTGAAAAATGTATTTTAATAAAAATTGTAACAAAGGAACAAAGCAAGATAAAATAAAAAGGGAGAAACAGAAGAAAAGCAGAACAGGCCACCTTTAAAATCGATCAGGTCATTTAAATAGCCCTATCCAGGCAGCAAATAAACACCTGCAAACTACTTGGAGGGGGAGAAAAAAAGAACTGCTTTCTTCCTCATAACGTGTAGGAAAAGTCAGTTTGGATACATATATGTGTATATACATACACATATACACACATACACACACATCAGACCTAAAGGGAAGCAAGCCAAAACACCATACCATGCACTGAGGTTTGCAGTGACAGAGTCTCTGACAGCTACTTTCTCCAGTAAGCATGAGCTGCACAGCACAAGTTTTGGTCCTGTTTTCTGGCCATCTCCACCTTCCAGCAACTTTAATGGAGTCACTGAAACTTCTAAGGATGTCAAAGTTGCAAGGAAAGGGCTGTCATTTCAAGTATCCCAATTCAAGGATACATCCAATGTATAACTGCATATACAATGATCCATGTCGCTGAGCAGATGGTCTGCTGTTCTTGGTTCCAGGGGGAGCTTTTTCAGGGCATCACTCACAAGTGACTTTACTGCTGGGAATCGCAAACTGACATAGCAAAGCTGTGGAGGTCCTGGCAGTTTGGTCTGGCCAGACCTGAGCCAGACAAAGTTTCATTCTATGGCCTCTCCAACTGAAAACTGAAATTAGTGTATCTGTTGCATTTACTGACAAGGCTGCTGGACAATTAATAGCTTGGGAGAGCAACATGTGCACTGAGATTATGGAATACAGTCTATACCTCAGGTTCCTCTAAAGTCCCCCGTTACAGAGAAGAGCTGGCCTTGAGAACATTTCTCCTTTTTTGACACATGCCATTTCTGCGCTCTGTTCTGCTTATAGACTGTTTATCCAAGACTTTCTAATAAGGTGGCAGCAACAGGTGTGAGGTAATGCTGGTGGCATTCGATAAAATACAAGACACAGGCCTGATTGTTGCCTTTGTATTGAATGTACTTCTGTCTGCAAATTATTGCCATCTCTCCTGATGGATCTGGAACTGTTCTCAGACTTCACGACTGAAGGCTCTGGATAAACAAAGATGCTGACGTACCTACATCCTCTTACTGAATTAGCTTGTATCAATTACAGATCACACAAGACAGTCTATGTGCAAGAATACTTATAACCCATGTAGTTTCTATATCATGCACAACACTGTTAAGAACTGAATATAATTTCAGATTCAAATACCATCATGTGCTTTTTGGTAATGAAATGGACTGACATTTTAGAGCACTATTTTCACATGAAGCTCCTGACCTTTATAAAGCACAAAGACAGTATGTTACTGTAACTACTGCCACTGTAACATAAATCTTATTCAAAGCAGGAATGGACTATACTTACCTTGGGTACAACACTTCTCATAAACAACATGACTGACTTATCCAGTCATTCTTAGGAAACATCCACAGGTTTTCTATTCTGGTCTGAAAGAGCTATAGACTGAGCAAATATGTGGTTCGAAGTCTCTTTCAAGTCAGCACATGCAACAGTAAATGAACTCTAATAGGCTCACCGGGCAATAGCTCTGATGAAGTCCAGAGATACAGTACATTTGTATCGGGGTCCATCAAGCTGGTCATTCTGGCCAACCATGGATAACAGCTGGAGTGTCACAAGAGAGGTGATCTACGGACAAGAGACACTAGTCATGTTAGTAATTTTTGTTAACATCAACAGCAGTAGCCAATTTATCGCCTTTTTTTTACATTTGGCATAATTCCCATTTTTCTCTGGAAAGTCACTCCTGCTTGCTCATTGTTCACTTCCACAGAGTTCTGCAGCTAGAAAACCCAGGAACGTACATACATCTTGCCATTACATTTTCAGCACTAGCAGTGAGAGACACAGGCTAAACCCTTCATCCTTTGTATCAAAAGTTATCCTGGAGTTTTTATCAGAGGAACAGGAATAATAGGCACGAGCTGAGCATTTTCGAAATCTCTGCCTGATAATCAGGAGGAACTAGGATTTTCTTTCCTTTATCCCTGAAGATCACCTTTTGAACTTTCCCACTCAAAGTTGGATATTCCTGTGCCAGATCATACCACATTTTGAACAGATGGATGTATCACTCTACTCCAGGTAAAAAAGAATTTGAAGGTTGGAAAGAAAAGGCTGGAAGATTGTATGCTTAAAAAGAGCAGGGCCTGAGTTGAGAGAAATTTGCCTACAAACACACATACAGTGTCTTGTCAGAGCCATTGATTATTTTACCAAAATAGCAATGTATCAGCACACTTTTTCACTTTGTTCCTCCAGTGCTGGCTACAATACCAACTGAAGTGCAGTCGTGGGGTGTCACCAGTGAAAACAGCCAGCCCCTTCTGACTCAGTAAGAGACACCATAGTGATTCCATTGTCTCCTTATCTCCTCCCAGATACCAGGAAAAGAAAGAGGTAAAAGCAGAAAATTTTTCCCTGGCCTTTGCAATAGATGCCACTGACAATTCAGGGCAACAAGGTTACATTCTGTGACAGACTGGTATCTGGCCACAGGTCTCGTTTTCAAAAAACCAGCCAACCATGACCTACTTCTGAGTAATGATAATAGGACAGTAAGAAATTTCTTAAGAATAAATATATCAGGAGAGAAAGTGTCAGTTCAAATGTTCAAGGAAGCACATTTCTATAAAAAGTATCAGCAAGTTCTTAGCAGTATCAATAAAAAAAAATAATCCTAACTCACTAATAACCCCGCTCTTTTGCTGAAAGTACACTTGGTTTTCAAATTTGTGACAGTGCTTGTAGGAGGTAGGAATAATATAATAAAAAAAAATGACGCCTACCTCTGGAGAATAGAAAAAAAAATGGTACCCAAGAATGAGGCAATTTTTTTAACAGCCTGCACTTAACTTTCCTATGGCATGAGACAGCAATAGTTTGGATACATAATTCTTCAAAGTCTTTGGAGTTTGATTAAGAAATGCTGGCCTACACATAGCCACAAAGACAAATTCCATTTACTTAATTCAGATCTATAAATTACATGATTTATTAAATTTTAGCATTGACAAAATTTAAGAAAATTGAACTCAGTATAGGGCAAATGGCTCAAATTCCAGTTCATGAATCACTTTGCACATATCATTGGATTGGGATAAACCTCTAACTTGTTAGGTTTTCACATTCTTAAAATAGTCATGGGTTTGAAAGCACATTTTTCTCCATTCTTCATTCAACAAAGTCCATATTCAGTCAGTGAATAAGCATTATGGAACCTGCTGTAACAATTGCACCCTGGTGCATCAGTACTGGCAAATCACTTCTGCACTACATACTTGCAGCTAATCTCACATTCCGAAATCACCAAATGAAGGAATAGCAGGAGGGTTCTTTAAAGTTCCTCTTGACAACAGGAAATGTCTGCACAGTTTGGAGTTGGACCCATATCAGTTTTATGTGCTATGTGAAAGTGATCTTGCTGCTGCATTACAAATGCTCCAGCAATACTTCAACAAATAGTACATTTTCTTTTCCAACTAGTACCAAATGCTCTGTGTGTAACACGAGGTCAGCAATGTAAAACTCCTTACTAAAGGCTGACTCAAGAAATCTGAAACAGCATCAGACTGGACACTAAGTTTCATTAATGTTCTTGACTCAAAAAGACTCAATATACAATATTACAAGATAAATGAAGCTATTGATCATCAGAGTAACAAACTTACTTAGGAAACTGCAACCTTTTACTTATTTCTTTCACAATACTTAGTTTAATAAATGTCATTGCAGAGAAGCCAGTGCTGAAACAGCAAGTCCTGACCCTGAGACCACTTAAAAAGACAGCTGTAGAGAGAACTGCCATTTTCAATTCATGCAGGCAAGAAACAGTCTTATCTCCAAAGAGGCTCAACAGAGACAAAGAGAAAGAACGTGTATCTAAGGGGAGTAAGTAGGGACCAGCTTTCCTAGAGACAGCCAAATGTTAGAAGCTAAAATACCTAACTGGTTAGTGTTTGGAGTAGAACTTAACACGTAGTAGTTACAGATGCCTAGCCTGTATACGGAGAAAGGCAGAGATCTCCCAATGAGAAGTCCAAAAGCCTGCCTGCTGAGGGGGCAGCAGCCTGGAGCTTCGTTTGCACAGCTTTTTCAGTGGGTTCAGGGAGAATCAAAACCAGAAAGGGAATTCTGTCCCTCCCACGCAAAGACTTCTTCATTTTTTTCTTGCTTTATACAATATAGCAGGAGAGTTCTGCTGCTGAGTCAGCCACAGAAATGGACAAGACACCTATTTTGTGCAATAAAGTACTTTGTTAGAAAACACTGAACTGTGTTTTAATGTGGAATTATTAAGTTCCTCTAATATTCTGTGATGAACCTAGACCCAATAAATAAAAGATGACTGTCTTCACCAAATGGTTCAGAAGTGACGCACTGTGGTGCTGTGTTTCCCCACCCCTTTTCCTGCTGGGTTTCTGCCCTTCCCTGCCCCTGGTCCTGGCCACTCCCTCGGGTTTTTCCCATTGGTTCTGGTACCCCAACTCCGCCCATGTGCCGCCTCTGGACCCTGAAACCAGTAGTCCACGTGCTCTCCCCACCCCCCCTCGTCCCCCTTTAAAACCCAAAACGGGCTGCCATGTGGTCTCTCTGCCTCTGGGAAGCTGATCGTCGCCATGTGATTAAAGTCGTGTGGTCCCCATGCGGAGTCCCTTCTCGCCTCCTTTATCGCCACCGTGTTGTGGAGCCGGCATCCAGCCGGAGCGAGGGCTCGGGGCCGCCCGGGAGCGCTACGGGAAGCGGAACAGCCGCTCTCTCCCCGATGCAGCCCCGCAGCGCTCTCCGGGAAGGTTGCAGCTTGCCGTGCCAACGCAGAAACTACAGACCGCAACAACACACGAGGTCCAAATACCTTCTGACACAAGAGGCTTGAGCACCTCTGCTGAACATCTGGCAGCTAACTGGGGTGGGGGCAAAGGAAGGAGGAAGAAAAAGCCATGTACAGTATTAAACCATCACCAGACCTAACCTGCACTCTAACTGCTTCTGAAGCTGAGCTATTTCGCATAAAATTGCAATCATACAGTCTCTCTCTCTGTGCCTATCTAAGGCATTAGATAGAAAAGCAGAATACAATGGAATGAACTGGGTTTAAGACAGTGTATTTGTAGCAAAATTTTAAAATTCACCAATGTTCATGTCTTGTTAACTCTTTAAGTTCCAGGTGCCACCTATAACTTAAGCACTGAAAAACAATTACTACTTCAAAAGTTCAGGTGTTGTAAAACTTTGGAGGCAATATGTTCCTAAATTAAGACACACCAAAAGTTTGAAACACAGATGGGAAAAATATGAATGCAATGCCAAACTAATTGTACTTCTCAGGCAAAAATACACCATTGCTTTTGAAAGATTTAACCTTTTTTTTTTTTTAATATCATGGGTACAGTGGCTCCATTTCATTATCACAAAAGCTTGAGAAAAAACATCTGGCAAGAACAGACTAGAAACAAACCAGAAAAACTGGGGGTGATAAAAGAAAGAATATTTATTGAGAATCTTTTGAACAAAAGAAATTACAGTTGGAAAAAATATTCTAGAGTTATTAGTAAAATTACTTAAATTGGTGATGATTTAATACAAGCAAAATTTAATAATTAAATGAAATTTTCTACAGGAATAACAAGAAAATCTGAAAAAAAACCCAACTTACTGATCTGAAAGATGTAGAGAAACAGGTTTCACCAGTACGTTTAAAATTAAGTGATGATAGAACTTGCTTTGAAATATATTTGTGTGAGAAACCTGCTGCTGAAATCTTGGATCCAAGGTGAGAATAATCATAAAAGCACAGCAGACAATTGTTCCCAGGAGGAAATGACCTCTCAGATTGCTTCTGGAGATTCATTGGTCAAACATTGACATTAAAACCTCTGGAAAAAATAAGCAACCCACGAGCCACCCTTCAAGGCAACTTTTTTCCTATCAGCCTGGACTAACAGACGGGCCTTGCATCATTCCCTAGGCAGACAGAAAGACTGGCTTTGTGAGCACATGGCTGCATGGAAGTGAGAAGAATTCCAGAAGCAAGGGCTGTCTGCTGAGAAAGGCTGGGCTCTTCCCGAGGACACCACAAGAAGCCAGAAAATATTCACTGAGGTGCAAAACATGAGCAGAATTAGAACCCATGACACAGGGAAACACATGGTTAGTTCGGGTAAGCACCGACAGACTATCACAGGAAAGAGTCTGGACAAAATGTGGGGCATATCTCAAATCCATAGGATAAAACCAAACAGAGAAAATTATGCTGACTATTTGGGGTGGGGAGGAAGCTGTTTCCTCAGAGATGTGATTGAAATCTCACCAAGTATACATTTTAAACTGGACTGGAAAATATTAACGAATGGAGGAACAATTTCAAACTGGCAGAAATACACTAGATGATCTGTGTGTTTTTTTTCATCTCCACAGTTTATACTATTCAATTATCTTGCCCAAGATGTAACATTAATTCTAACTCTTCAGTCTGTCTTACTGTAGCACACAGATTTGGAATGTCAAACGTATCAAGAAATGAAGACCTTTCCATATTCAGCACCATCAGACAAGGGTACTATATTCTTTCACAGTCACATGAATGGTGCTTTGCAGCACCATCATCCCGTGGCTCTCAAAGCCAGTGCACTTGTTCAAAACCTACCACTGCCAGGAGTCACATTCGGGCACATGGTGAAACCTCTGCTATGCAACAAGGCACTTGGAACAAGTGATGCCATTTGAAAAACACATTTCAGTCAAAATGACCGTGCAATACTATCCTGAAGTTAAATTCAATGACCCTAGTACAAAGTATGTGAGCACAAAAAAACCTGCTCAAAATTATTTCAATGAAAATTATAGCCAGAGTATGCTCATATGTCATCTGCGTTTGAAAAGCTCATACAGAAAGATAGCCATAGAACATCAAAACAATATTTATTTAAGATAGCAATTGATCAAAATTGTTTTTACAAAAATTATTAAAAATAAATCAACATTTTTCTGAATGCTTGTACAACACAATCGGGTTTTGATACTGAGTAATGTTTCGTACAAGGCTTTTAATGCATGGAAAAAAATACAATAGGAAGCACACCCCTCCAGATTACTTAGAGCCTTCCAGCCTGCAGTGAAGACATTCATTATTACATGCTTCAGCTAGTTATTTTACCTTTATCTTAGCTTAAAGCAATCCAACTCTACTTTTAAACTGTATTATGAACACAGTCAAAATGTTTTTGACATTAACAGAAGCAGCAACAGACCCAGTCACAGCCTCAGGGCTGCTCCACAGACAGCACCCTGTGCCCCTCCCTTTGGTGACACACATGCAGGGGGCTGTGCAGGATGTGATGGGCCAAAACCACAGTGACCCAGCCTGCTTTGCAGTTTCTTTTATGAACATTTGCATTTGATGTCTTCTCTGTCCCGTATTAGTTTGGGGTTTTTTATGTTTCTGTCACGTAAGTACTATTTTATTGTTGAGTCTCCAGGACCTCGATTTCATTTCACTCAAGGCAAATTTCTGTGAATTACAGATTTTAAAAAGTGACTCCATTTGCTTTTTCAAAGTTTCATCATATCAATGGTTTAGTCATTTATTAAGACACACAAAACTTCCTTTAGTCACTAAAAGACAATCCAGAAGAAATGTTTATTTACCCTCAAGTACAAGCCCTTGAATTTCTTGCTGTTAAACCCATTCAGTTTGTATCATACTCACCACCTAAAAGATTTTTCTTGTGTCTCTTCAGAACAGAAAAGTTTACTAAGCCCAAGGCGTATAACATTGAATTTTACTAGAAAATTCTTCTGGTTTTTACCCTACAGGTCATTAGAACTATTCTCACACAATATTTTCTCCATTGTATAATCACTGTTCACCACCTCTGCCTTATTCTACTTGGTCTTACCTTTTGTGACCCATTTACACAAAATGATGCTTGACAAGAAACTGCCAATTTCATACACTTATTCAAGGGGTAAATGTGGATATTTTGCCTTTTTCCTTTCCTCTTCCTCTTTCTGCATCACTCCACCCCCCTCTCCTATCTTTCAGATCACAGAACACCTTTCTGCATACTAGAAGCTGCCTTATCTCTAGTCTATTCTCCTGCAATTGGCTTCTCTTGTGGCTTTTCTCTTCAATCTCAAGAGAAGCAAATGTATTTTCCTACTTCAAGAAGACACTTCCTACCCTTGCTCTATTCATATTTTAGAACACTTTCTCCTCAATTAGCAGTCTGTCTTCTAGGGTGTGTTTAGTGACTGACTAGCTGCAAATCTTGACTCATCAGTGTAGCTTTCTTTCAACTCTCCTCTGTACTTTCTCATTACCTCTACTCCTCACATCTTCTCTTCCCAAAACTACTATTAAAAAAAACCAAAACCAAAACCTACCATAGTTTTTCTAAAATGGGGACACTGAATCAAGATCCAGGAATCATCCCAGGAAACCAAAAATGAAATTTTAAAAAACAAACAAGAAACACAGAAGGAACTATAATTCATCCAAAGTTGTAGCTAATCTGTAACACACTTTTGCCTCCGAAAATTCAGTGCAGTGGTAGAGAGTTTTGTGGAATTTAGAAAGCCACTGGGCACATTCCTGGAAGCAAATACAACCATGGGCTGCTGAATGCAAAGAACAATCACTGTGGCAAGCATTTAAGCCACAGGTAGTAAGAAGCAGTAACACATACAGACTATGCTCACCCTCTGCTTTCTGGTCTTAAATATTTCCTGCTCATTTGATATTACTTAGAAGTAGTCAGACAGTTTTACTGTCTAAGAAGTAAAGCAGTGGGTAAGCCCACTTCTGGTCTGACTTAATGTGTCTGTTGTGATGCACTGATCAAAGACTAAGTATATTATCTGCATCTTCTACATCCTACCACTGTTTCCCCTTTTAACCTTCTCTTGGGCCTCTGTAAGGGCTCTCTCACTATTAATTACTGTATTCTCCCCATACTTTGCAGCCTTTGTAAAAACAAAAAACCCCTCATGATGAGAATCCAGCTTCCCCCGCCATCTTCTGAAAAGCTTCACAGTATCTCAAAAGCATTTGCACAGATTAGCCTTGCCCACTCATTGTTACAGTAACATCACTTTTTAAAAGCAGTTCAATAATTTATTCATTTGGGAACTATTATTAAAGGAATCTTTCAAAGTGTTAATGAATTTGCTTTCTCTTCATTATTTTTATTCAATATAGAAATTAAGAAAAAGCTCCTTTTTTTTCTCTCAGCACATTTACTTTAGCATTTTTCAATTTGCCTAAGAAGAAGGAAAATAAAAGGCAGTTCACAACACTCTTGGCCTCGCTCTGCTCATCAACTTTAAAAAGAAGTATAAAAACTCTACAGAGTGATGCATGGATAAATCAGTATTTCTGAGTTAGTTCCCTCACTTTGAGGATCAATTAAAGTACTTCATAAAGGCATGAAAGGCATGCTAGAAATTTGCTTAATGTGGTGTTTTCTGAAAGGATCAAATTATTTTCTGTACCTGACAATTAATTTGGAAATATTTTCAAAATTTTGTAAGACCCCTGGAAGTGATGACAGGAGTTAATTTTGACACTCAGACCCAAGATCTGAATGTATTTGCAATCTGTTGGAGATGTGTACATCTAATTTACTCCATAACAACCTGGAAACACATAACTCCTAAGTAGAAGGACTACAGACCCAAATTACAGCCAGCTAATTCAAAAGTTCTCCCTTTTCTAGCTCTTACTTCCAAAATCTGAGAAACCGAAGATGGTAACAGATGGTCAAAGGAACACTTGGGGAATGATGTTTACAGTTAATTTGATTACTTAAGTCAGGTAGCTTCATAAAGTGGACACCAGAAAAAAGCTGGCTATTTTTCAAGGCACAGGCAATAGCCAATAGAAGTATTCTTCTGCCATGCCTTCATTCATTTTTGCAAAAGAGGTCTTAGGTTCCAAGCAGGCTTTTTTAGAAGATAAGGAAAGCAACACAAAGACTGTTTTCCAGAAGCAAAGCTGTGTGCAACTGACCAAGCATATAACTTTAATTCCCCAAATGTAGAAAATTTTGCCTTTTCCCCCCCTTTCATTTATTGCATCTGTCCCACAATGGCAACATTTCTAGATACTGCAAGTCAAATTCTATTAAGCACAGAAGAATAGTAACGTTAGAAATACTACCCCATACCTGTGATACTGATAGGACTTGATATATTTACAGAAGTTCCCTAAATTTTTTATTGCTGTTTCAGTAAATTATAGAACTGTGTACACAGAGATACCAGCCTTCTACTGCTATATGAAGAAGTTCTGTTTGTAAACACAGGTTTGCATTAAAAAATAATTCAAGCAATTAGGATTTCAAATCTGTCCTGAGGATAAAAAATTTGTATTTGGCAAGAGCAGAAATAATGAAATTAAAAGAGATTGCTCAGAATCAGATGTTGTCTCCTAAGTCTAAACTAATTTGCTTTCTCAAAGAAAAAAAAGATATTCAATGTGTTTTAACTACAGTATATTTTTTGATGATTATGATAATTAAGTGTTTAAAGAGTATTGATCCAAATATTGTATAAAGAAACAAGATATTAAGAATTCTTTAATTAGAATAACCACCCCAGGAATATTTGACCCAAATACTTCTCAAATACAGAACTCAGGCATTTCAACCACAAGAATAGAAAAATGGTAAAATACATTGTAGTCCCAAATGGGAGTCTGCTCTGAAAAACAACAATTTAAAAATACATAGATTTTAAATCTTGAGATTGTTAAAACAGATCTTTACAGATACTCCACAGTAGCATGCTGCTTCTCAACTACTCACAAGATACATTGCAATCAACTCCACATTCATTGTGACTAGATAAACTCTGCAAATTTTAGGGGTTCTATAATAAATAGTAACAAAAACAAAAATAGAAACAACTTGTATCAATCACTTAAGTGTGTAAGTATATCATATGGGTACAAAACAAAGATCCTCCCTGGCCCAATCTGCTGTCTCTTGAAACGACCAGCAAAGGATGCTTAGGGAAGTGTGAAATAAAATTGTAAGCAAGAAAAATTTCCCTGCATACTGGGTCCTAGTGCTCTTAACTTCAGGGACTTTGGTAATTAGGTATAAAATTGTTCATACATAGGGATCTAACCTGTTGAAACATGACATTTCAGGCTCTTCTTGTATTGTCAAATTGGAGCTAAAAAAGATTGCTGCTTTGTGATGTTACTGCACTCATCAACACATCGGAGGAGAAATTTATTATAAGGCTGCACACCAAGAGATTAGAAATAACAAAACTGCCTAGCTCTCAGCAATATATGGCAGTGAGTCATACTGGGGTTTATGCTATCAAACAGAGGAAAAGAAAAAACCTCAAACACCTGATTTACTTTCATATAAGACAGTAATTAGAATTTGATTTGGTAAGTCATGTTGGATCCTGGATAAACCAACAGCTGCAAAGTTCTTATACAACAGCAACTGCGAGAAACTGTTACACTTCTGCTTGGAACACTTCCCGAACAAAATCAGAACATTTAAGTTTAACATATTCCTGCACCGTTGTTTACAGGTACCCTTAAGGAGAACAGACAAAACACCAAGGATGAATGCAAGTTTCATTTCCAGGTTGGCTGACTGTCACCACCCAGCACAAGGGAAGAAAGGACTCTGCAAAGTCACTCTGCACTGGTAGGAAGCACATAGATCTGGAATCTTCCCTCTCTGAGCTTGCCAGGAAAGCAAATAGCCTCATGGAGAATATTATATTCTTAATCAGTAAGTCTATGGCATTTGGTTCCCACCAGAGGGAAGGGAAAGACCGGGATGAAGACTGCCACTCAGGAAGTCCTCTAGATGCTTGATAACAAATAAAATAACCCCTACTGAAACAGCACAAGGTGATGGTTGTAATCTACAGTGAGAAGTGCTGTTTTCATTAAAGAAATTTGTAAATTTAGAAATGCTACAATAGAGGCTATGAATTTCTAACATCCATTTCTAGAGAAAGCAAAGCTTTCAGCCAACCATGAATGGAAAAGTCATAAAATATTAAAAATCTACATTAAATGACCCATTAAATATGTTAGATGCAACTTCAAAAGATATCTATAAATATCCTTATATCCCTTGCATAGATATCCTACGAAGTGGTCAAAACTACCAGTTTTCCATCTCTTACTGAGTTATATTTGGTTTTATCAGACAAAAAGCATGAAATATCATCTGTCAGCATGAAACATCATCTGTCAGCAATTAACTGTAAATCAAAAAACTGTGTTCTTCTAACACAACACTTGTTTTTTATGCAGTTTCCGTCACCCTTTAATGCAACTGTGAAATTCTGCTAGTTATGCCATGTAGCACTTAGCTTTTCTAACCTGGAAAAAACCAGTTTCTGACAGTCCTGTTTGGCAAGCACATGTGTTAGGTAAAAACATTACAGCCAACCAAGGCAACCAATGAACTAGAGAATCAGTGTGCTGCCACACCCATCAACAAGGTTGGTCAATGGATTAGACAAAGGATATCTGGGAAGCGAATATCTGCTAAAGGGAAGCATTTCTCAGTAACTGTATGCAGTCAGTTAGTATTTCTCCTGCCTTTATAGCATTCAAGGATAATTCTGTCTATTTAGATGGACAGAAACATTCCAAGACACAACCACTCCACAGAGTCCTAAAAACATCTTGCTATATATACATGGTGTTAAAATTTGTGCAGCTAGCAAACACTGACTATACAGCTCCTACACCATTGCAAACCATTTATGGGGCAGAGTCTAAAATAGTGATGTGCTGCACAAGGCAATTTCCACATCATTCTGGAGTGGAGTTGGGAAGGCATGCGGTGACAGCAGCGGTAGCTACAGTAACTTCTTGGGCAAAACACTTCAAGGAGCTCAGCAGGGGCTTCCCAGAGTCAGGGAAACCCAAGAAAGAGCAGAGAGAACCAGCAGGACCTGGCAGGTCTTGTGAGGGAGGCTGACATGGGGAGGGTGATGACAGAGCACCCGAGGGAGATTGGAAGAGCTCTAGGGAACAACGAGTGACCAGGAGCACAGTGAAAAGAGTGGGCAAGCAGGAGAGACAGGATGTGGCATGGCAGAAGGACGTGGAGGAGCAGTTTGTGCAGCATTTCCTGTAGGCAGGACATGCAGGAGAGTGAAACCACCTTCCTGGCTCCTGAGTCTCAGTGGGGACCTTATCGCCCTCTACAGCTGCCTGAAAGGAGTTTGAAGCCAGGTGGGAACTGGCCTCTTGTCCCAGGCAACCAGGGAGAGGACAAGGGGAAATGGCCTCATATTGCAGCAGGGGAGGTTCAGGTTGGACATCAAGAAAATGTCTTCATTTAAAAGGTGGTCAGGCATTGGCACAGGCTGCCCAGGGAGGTGTGTGAGTCACCATCTCTGGAAGTGTTCAAGAAATCACTGGACATGGCACTTAGTGCTATGGTTTAGTTGTCACGGTGGTGTTCAGTCAAAATTTGGACTTGATGAGCTTAGAGGTCTTCTCCAAGCTTAATGGTTCTATGATTCAAAAAGCATAAAAAAACCTCCACAAGGTATCCTATTTTAGTTTCAGTGGAATACAGTGTAGTAAAGGAACAATTTCTCATGTTTCCATGACTAATGAACTTATTTCTTTTTGCAGTTGATAGTTGTGATAGCCACTCTACTTTGTGAGTAATCATTGTGTCAAGACTTTTCAATAATATTCAGTCATACTAAATCTGGAAGTTTTGAATATTAAAATTAAATCACTTTAAAATGGCTTAATCCCCCAAAAGCACTATACTGATCACCAAACTGAAAAATCCATACAAGATATCAATAGAAAGGTGTGAAAAACCAGGATAGAATCAAGCAAGCAATGAAGTCTTTTGATCTCAACAGATTTAAAAGTCACCTCATACTAAAATGCCTACTGTAGTGAGAAAATACAGGAGAAAAACAAAACTGAACAAAGAGAAGCAGTTATGATTGGCAAAGACACTATTAGGGTATGATGAAAAGCTACTTGTCACTCCAATCAACTGTTATATCCATTTTCCCACCTCCTGGAAGCCTTTCACACAAGTTTTACATAATGGACAAATAGCTCCCCTGGATATTTTCTGGAATCTCTTCATTAAGCAGAAACAAAAGTACTGCTCAAGGATATTTTAAAATGTCCATTGCAGAATCTGCATTGCAGTCAATAAATGTTAAAAAAACCACCTATCAAAGAACCAACTGGTCAGGAAGTGTTGTTATCAGTCTGCTATTACTCAGTAAGAGAAGCTCAAGCAGCAGAGACCAAAATATTGTGTAGGGTATGCTCTGGTTCTAAACACTCACTCTGGGCACCTGCCCCCCTGCCACTGAAGACTCAGACCCGCTTTTTAAGAAGTTCTCAACACATCTTGTCCAAGGTGACACAGTAACACAGGAAAGGTGTTACTGCCAGGAGCTGGTTATTGGATCAGGACACATTCCTCTGAGCTGCCAGGCAGTCTGCACCCATCTGATGACTGTATTCAATTTCACAACCAGATCTTGCACATCTTGTCCTGCAGAAGCACTATGTGTTGTTAATTTTATCTGGAAAGTGCATCAAAACTTTGTCATCTCAAGAAAATTTTAAGACACAATTCTACACTTAAAAATCCAGAAAATAAAAAGGTTCCATACAAAGACTTTTCTGACTCTAAAACTGTTCTCATTTATTTTATAACAGAGAAATTGTGCAATATAAATGTTACCATGGTAACAACTCACTTTATTGAACAAGAGAGAAAATAATTATCCCAAACCTGCACATCATGCAAGCACATGCAGTAAATTTAGTGCTGCCATTTTTCCCCTTGCTATTTTTCTTCTTGCAAAGAAAAACAGATTTTGAATTTATACCTTATAGCAAGCCAGGCATCATTTTGCCAGTCCCTCCCACTTCTTTGTATATTTTACACCTCTTGAGTGCATGATGTGAAGGACCCAGTTACTTAGAAAAAGAAAAAGGGATTAATGAATCAGAAATGCTCTTCCCCCTCCTGAGTGAAGTACAGAAGACTCCTATGTAAATGCTTCACGCATTTAAAAAAAATGAAGCCCTAAGGCAAGCACAGCACATGCTTAGTATTCATTCAGTATACTTAAACAGGAACCTTTAGTTTATAGAAAAACCAAAAGTTATTCATCTCCAAACATAAATTAAACCTGATTTTACTGTTCTGTCCAAATATTTCCTGTGATATTGTATTTGTAAACATATATTTTATATACAAGGGACAGCAATATTTTCAGAAGAACTGCATGGATTTAGGCATACAAATCCAATTAATCTCAATAGAACTTGTATGGCTAAATCCCTGTGCTCAGCTTTGACATTTTAGAAGCAGTGGGGGAGGTTTTTCAAGGACTGAATATGTATTATACAAAACTCAGTTTTCTCAGAAATAAAATACCATGTAGATACTTAGAAATATCAACAAACATTTATGTGATTCTGTCAAGAAAATCACATTCTTAGGAAAGTAGGCAAGGATTTCCACAAAACTCTTATTTTACAAAAAATAACAGTATTATCCTGCAGCCTATGAGATAAAACTAATCACATGTACATATTAGTTGGATAAATTATTCTTATTTTACCTCCAGTTTTGATCTTTTTACTTCATTTGCAGTGCATCTGCCTCTCATATGAAATGTTAAAGAACTAATTTAATCTAGTGTTCACAGTTGGAGGATGCATTTGGGATGCATAAAATTCATGTTTTTAAAAGAGCACTTTAAAGAAGTGACTTAGAAGTGCTGTTTAGAAAGACAATCTTATTTGTCACCACCTTCCTCACTTTTTTTTGGTTGATTTACAGTCCTAAACAACTTGGAGAGTTTAAGAGTAGAAACAAAACTACACTCAACCAACTTCAGCAACAAAGAATGCAGCTAATTTTGACTATCTCTTAGAAGATATCTTCAGGTACTAGAAAAAATTTATACACATTAATGCACACACACAGTACAGGCTATGCAAAATCTTAAATCACTAAGTTGTCTTCTTCATGGAAATGGAACTCTCCAAATCATCCAAAAACTTCTCTTTGGAGAAAATTCTTTCTGGAACATAGGCTGTGATGGTATGTCCTTCATAAATACACACACTCTACTATACTCTCTCAGTATATTTAATACCTCCCTATGAAGCTCTTACAGAAAATAAAAATATAATTTCAGTAGGTGAACTGGTAAAACTCACAATTCCATATAAAAAAGGCTACTCCTTAGGTGCCTTCTCCCTTCCCCTAAAGCCCTCAACAATCAGTACCAAGATTTCAGTTCCTAAACCAAGTACCACTGGAGATGTATGTTTCCCATAGAGCAGTTGAACAGTTAAATCCCAAGTGTCTTGCAACTGCAGAAGTGATATAAATAATGCTTCCTTTTATGATAATTTAGATTTTGCATTTGCCAGTAGTTTTTGTATGGAAATCTTTTTTTTCCAGTTCAAATATAAGTCATACAGATGCAGTGGAGACATTTTCGTTTGTTTTTGTTAAAGAAGAAAAAGTAAGCGACCATTTGGGAATTAGCTGGACATATAAAGTATTTAACAAGCCACTAAACAATTAAGACAAATTCACCCAATAGAAGCCATCATGCTGCTGTATATTATACCTGTATACGAACTGGTTAGCTAGCTGCTCACAGGAAGGCTTAGCCCACATGCTAGTTGAAAAGTTTTATTTAAAGCTTGTTGTATTTCAAATTAATAATGACCATTGCAGTACTGTATCCTCAAATCACACTTTTTGCCTGAACTGTATGATAAAGTTACTACTTCATAAAAAGCTAAAGCCATTAGAAGCAGAAACATTGCAAAAGCAATGTTTTTCTGTAATGGTGTGTTCTGAAGGCCTTGTAACTGGACAACAAAGTCATAAAAGCAACAGCATGTTACAAAAAAATACACATTATCAATTGGGACAGTATCTGACTTAGCAGCCTCTCTGGCCAGAAGCTCTCCACAGAGACTTCCCTGAATCTTGCTTTATTAAAAAGCTGTAAATTTTGGTGTACAAAAGTTCAGTAGTTTTGTACTAGGTGTAGAAAAATTTTAAAAATGTGAGCTTTATTAAACATATGTGATAAAATCTTTCATATTTAATAGACTAAAATATGAAGCCTTTCCCAAAGCAAAAATCTCAAACACCCTCTGCTCATGTCCCTTACAACCTCAGCTTTTCCATCTCCTTCACAAATCGGAATCACAGAACGGCTGAGGTGCCAGGAATCTCTGGAGGTTATCTAGTCCAAACTCCTGCTCAAGCAGGGCCATCTCGACCAGGCTGCCCAGAACCATGTCCAGACAGCTTTTGAGTATCTCTGAGGATGGAGATTTCACCACCATTCTAGGCAACCTGTGCCAGCACTCACATCACCCTCACAGAAAGGAAGTATTTCCTGACGTTCCTCCTGTGTTTCAGTTTGTGCCTATTGTCTTGGAGTAGAGCGGCAACTCCTTCCTGTGGCTCATTACATCTCCTTATCCCCTACACACCTCCTGCTCCTCCTGCTTCCCCACTTCTCAGCCTCAGATGCTCCACACCCCGTGCCTGGGTCTTGGTTAGGTCCTAAAGATCATCACATTCAAACATATTGAGCACTTCGGTGGGGCAGCCTTAACAGAGCTCTCCTCAATGGCTCCTGTTGCACTTCCCTGCTTCAGACAAAACAGTGCTTGGATGTGGACAAATGTATAACTCAGTAAACAAACACCTACATGTTCATCCTTTATGAGGAGTTGGTTTCTTGGTGGGACTTTGTTTTGTTTTGTGTTTCTCTTGTTTTTTGAGATATAACCCATATCCTTCTTTAAAAGAAATCAGAAAATCTTAAAAATTGAAACAATCATGAGACTCCCATGCAGCCTCCTCTGACCAAACCATCTCAGTGGTCTTTAATAACAGTAGCTCATTGAAGAAATCATGGATGAAATACAGTCAGTAGCTATACCCATATTCAGGACCACTTCCTTCACAAATAAACTATTAGACATTAATTCAGAAACATAATTTCCTTTCAGTTGACTAATAAAATGATACCTCACTGTAATAATTTTCAGAGGTTATTTTTCATCATCATTATCTAGGCTCAGGGTTCAACTTTTAGTTTCTAAACACTTATTTTCTTCCAAGTGACAAGACTCTTGAACTCCTGCCTGAGTGCAAGCCACAAAAAACTGTGTCCTCCTGCTTTTAGGCTAGCTCATCACCAGCCAAAGCCTGAGCTACAGTTCCCAGTGGCAGAATGCAGCCTATTCAAAACAGCATGATTAATTTAGCTAAAAAGAAAACCACAAGCAGAGAGAAATGGATTAAATAACAACAAAACCCTACATACATATGGTCTTATCTGAGACTTGCCTTGTTAACATTCCACTTTTTTCAGCCAGAGGGTGAAGCACTT
This sequence comes from Falcunculus frontatus, assembly GCA_013398115.1. Lineage (NCBI taxonomy): Eukaryota > Metazoa > Chordata > Aves > Passeriformes > Falcunculus > Falcunculus frontatus. The sequence continues at coordinate 375,401 of VZRV01010130.1, forward strand.
GCTGGTACTGCCCGAGTGCAACTGCTGCCTCTGACACTATAACCTGAATCCTTCCCCCCTCTCCAACACAACCCAAGGCTGAATTCAGGTATTGTTCCTCCCATTACAAAGCAACTGAAAGAAAGCCCCTGCCAGGTTCCCAGAAAGCTGGAAAGCATTTAACCCTTTGGGCTCCCTGAACCAGCCACACTACATCCTCTGGTGCTACGGACCCACACAGCACCCACAACTCCGGTGTTCTTTGTGGCTATTAAATGCTGCACTTGAGAATGCCACAGATGACACAGGCAAAAAGCAGGGAACTGATCCTACAAAACCAAACAGTTTCATTTTCTTCAGCGTGATCAGCTGTGACATTCTCCTATAAAGATCTAATGGGAGGACTAGAAATGTAATATGCTATTAACAACTATTCACTTTCTAATTTTTCCTCCAACAAATAAACATATTCGACTTTACAAATTTGTTCTCTGGGTTCTCTGTAAGTCTTGAATCCAATAAGGTAATGAACTGATGAGAAGGCAGCTGCGCCCAAAAATACACTACTATTTCATTTATATGACAATTATTCACAACAAATACAGAGTGCTATGTTTCTTGTGCTTTGAATGGGAAGTAAAGATATCAGTATATATGTAATGTTTATGGATGTCCAATGTACCACAGCTGCCACTTGATATTTAGAGCAAATAAAGAAAAAGCTGGTACAATGAGGGAAAAATATCTCAAATGCTGATGAAAGTGACTGGCAAATATTATTTAACCAAGAGGTTAGACTTATATTTGGAAGAAAAAGACTGATGACTCACACTGGGTCCAATAAATATCTGACATAACCAAAGATTCCAGTGACACATATGAAATTATCACCAAAATCAGCTACTCAGTAAAGCAGTCCAGATACCAAGATTTACCAAGCTGCTTTTTTATCCAAAGTATTTAGTCTGACACCTTATATTCAACAAAAAATTAAAGAATTTCAGAAAAAGATGATCTTTTTCAATACAGATGGATACTCAAAGGTTTGCTTGCCTTCTACATTTTAAGACTAAGTTATATATTTTTTTATATATATATATATTTATGAAGTGTTGTTATTACATCCTCTTTCCTTGACCTTCTACTGTAGATTATTACAAAATAACTAAGACAATACCTGCACATCTTTTCAAGCTGGAAAATGTCACTTTACAAATGTCTCCATTTATAAGCAGTGAGCAACATGAAGATGCCTGTACTGTGTCAGTGACTGCAACTACAAAGTACCCCTCTATTAAGAATGTGTCTTTCGTGTGTGCACGTGGTCATGTGTCTGGAGAGTAAGGCAAGAATTTCTCCAGAACATCTGTTCTAATATCATGACAAAACAAATAAACATAAAACAAACAAATGAACAACAACAAACCCCCAACATCAACAACAAAAATCCGTCCAAAAATTAAAAAAACATAGGCAAACTTTTACACCCATTTCAAATTCCTGCTTGTTCCTTTTAGAACATATTAGGATTTAACATCAAAACGAACAGCTTTTCTCTTACTCCCTAACCTAATCCAGTTAAAAGTATTATGAAGATGACAGTGATTGACAGTTACACGATGACATGCTTGACACACATCACATCTGCCAATACTTACTTTTTTTCCTCATCCATGCAGGTTGGTTTTTTTTTCCCCAAAAGAATGTGGTATTTATTTGGTCAACATTTCCCAATTCAACATGTACGAAAAAATATTTAACTAGCTTTTTAACATTTGGTTGTAAAGTAAGAATTAATAATTTTTAAACAAATTAAACTGCTCTTTGTCAGTACTTTTATTCATATGAAAATGACCTTAAGCAAACCTATCATCTGATGCAATAGATACTCTATATGGATTGCATTTTTATAGGTAACACAGATAAGAGTATTGTTCTGCTCATGAGGCAGAGGGAGTTAAATCATGAAATATTCAGTTTTAATTAAGATTACTGTATCAAAGGCAAGGCTTCATGCAGAATTCAAGTAAGGATCAAGGTTAATGCCTATTCTAAAGCAAATTTACATAAATTATGTTTCACTAGTATACCATGAGTCTTATTTTGTTAATTTATACCATGTGAGACCATAGAAATTAAAGATGGAAAATATCTATTAAGTCATCTTCACTCTCCTCCAGCCAATGCAAAATTCTTTTTCCTTCTTTCAAGTTTATATCTGAATGCTTTGTCTACTGTCATTTGCAATAGCTCAAGAAGTGGGGCACTGCACTGGAACTTCAGGGGACACTATCACACATTTCAGCATCTCCAGAAGAAGGGGTTTTTATAGTTTTCAAAGCTAAGATTCCCCTCATCTTATTTCATTACTCCTACTTAGACCTTTTTTGAACCCTTCTAAATGAATCCTTTCTTGGCACTTGAAGCCTATAAATACCTTCAGACATTTTCATCATCCCCTGGTAGTTATTTAGCCAAATTAGTGTAGGGATCATCTCTCTTCATCTGAACATCACCAAGCACACAGATAGCTATAAGTAATAATTACATGTGTTCATTTCCTTTAATCTTTCTTCACAAGTCATTCCCTTCTAGCCTTTAATTTTTGCCAGTCTTCATGCCTACATCTTCTTTTAAGTGTTACTGCTTTGCAATCATTTTCCTTTCTTTGAACAGCTTTATTTCAGGTCATATCCACTTATGCATGCCAGCTTGAATTTACCACTTTATCTTGACTTTTCACTGATGTGTGTAGATTTTTGTGTTTGTTTCGTTTCTTTTCATAAAATATCAGACTCAAATCTGTTCTATGTTCATGTCAGACCATCACAGAAAAAAATGAAATTACCTGCACTAGAAACCAGCATTTCTGCTTACTAAAAATAACCATGTAAGTGTCTAATAAATTGTTTACATTACTCATTTTTATGTTTGGGTCTTTTTCCAGGTTTTAGGCTCCATCTATTTTGGGCAATCAGTCTGAAATACCTTTGGTTTTTGGAGCACAGATAATTAACCTTTTTTCTTTGCATTTGCCTTTTTTAGTATCTACATAAATACTTTCACTCACAAGAAAATTAAATGAGGACTTCAAGCATTACTTTTTATCTCCTGTCATATTGACGGCTCCCTATCCTGTTTGCTACCTTTCTTACTCATCACTCCAACACACTGAGTTATCCCCTGTGCCTGAGCACAGTGTAAAGTTACAAAAGCTTCACCTGAGCCAGATGGAGATGGCAAATTGGAGTGGAGTCTGGCTCACTCTAGGGAATTCTAGATGCTGAGTAGAATTAAAATTTGGGCTATTTTTGATATGGGAGATGAGAAGAAGATATTGGTTCGAGTGTTGATCTAATAATGGCTAAAAGATTTCTTTATTGCTAAAGAGATACTGTCATGCCAAATCTCCACCTGCACCTTTTCATTTCTCCCACTCATCAAGAGATGGTCATCAAGTTCTGGTCACAACTGCACAGAAAACATGTTAAATCAACTGGCCAAATAGCATTCCAGAGGCTAGTCCAACAAGATGTCTACTACAAGGTTAAAACCAGCGAGGTCTCAATGATTTGTCTAGGAGGGAAGCAAAAAGGCAGGCCAAGGACACATCAACCAGCAGACCAGCCTAGTGTGCGATACCTCGAGTCACCATGTGCTCCCCGTTAGCCATCCTTCCCCCTTCACTACTTCTACTGGAAGCCCGTCACATTTTATGACAGAAGTTGTTAATTTAAACAGAAAGCTTCTCTATGTCAAAAGCTGATTTGTAAGAGCTAAGTGCTAGGGTGAACAGCAACTCTCTGTCACTATTAACTAAGAGTCAGTCAGCTCAAAACAAAAGGTAGATTTTTCAGGATACAATTAAAAAGCAATACAGAGATTTTGTGCCGTTGATGCCTCTGCTATACCTGTTCAGTGAATCAGAACAGATTACTTCAGACTCCCAGCCTTCTAGACTGTCAGTCTAGCATCTTTCACAAGCACTACAGTCACACAAATTATTAAAAAGCTTTTCTCTACACCATCAGTGTCATACATCCATTAGAGGCCATTCCACACTAGAAAATATCTGTTGCAAAAAGTCTTCCTAGGCCATATGCTAGTAATAAATAAAAAAGGCTGGAAAAGATCATTTTATAACAACAATCTTCAGTTTTCTTCTCATGTCTGTGTGGTAATCTCTTAAGTCAATCTGTTTACTGTCTGTATCTACTTCACCAGGGGTTTTTTATGTATATGATTCATTACTTCCTCTTCTGACGTTCTCTTTCATATTTCTTGCCGAGATATCTAGAACATGGAACACCCACTAGTTCATTTTATGTAGGTCACAGATGGTCAACAACACATCCAGCACTCTTCAATTATTAAATTAGACCAACCTGGATCTTCATATTCTCTAGCTATGCCTTTCCAAAAATATCCCAGCTACCACCTCTCCTATTTTTTTTTAAACTCACTACTAACCAGAGTCTGAATTCAGAACTTTTCAGAAGACATAGATGTACTGCCTGTATATTCTATTTCTCACAGTGGAATGTTTTAGTATGTTCACAATAGGATGATGAAGCTCCCACAGTTCATGTGTATTCTGTTTCAAGAAACATTTACGAAAGGTGAGCAGTCAGGAAAAAAAAGTATGTAAAAACATGCACACAGAAAGATACCTCTCAATTCTCTATGAGAACTCTTATGGAGACTAGAACCTGGTCCTGTTAGAAATGGCAACACACATAAATTTAATCACATTCATAAATAACTACTAATTACAAAACAAGAAAACAATCTGGAAGGAGTTTGAAAGTACAGACAAAAATCTCAGTTTCAAAAATTCTGGTTATATGGGTTTGGTTTTGGTTTGGGTTTTTTTTCCTGTCTATTTTCTTTTTTTAAACACCTTTCTCTACATTGATAACAGCAGGGTTATCAATGTAGAGAATAGCAACATTCATATGAACGAACTTAAAGTTGCACCATCACACATTAGTGAAACACACCTACAGATCAGCATCTGCTCATCTGAACTAGATCTGTCTTCAAATATTTCAATTTTAGTTTCAGTTAAACTGTACCCAAAAATCCACACTAAATCTCAGTAATATTTTTTAATTTTACCTCTGAAATACCTCCCAAAATTTAAATAATTTATCAGTCTTTCATTTTTTTGGTAAATCTTCTATAACTTGCACTTGCAGAGGTTATACACAACCTCTTTTATTTTGTATTTCAAAAAACAAAGGTAGAAGATCCTTTCTTGACATATTCAGCCTTCTCACATAGAAAAACATCACTTTCAGAGTGTTTTCCACAAGACACTGAGCTATTCTACTGTTGTCGTAATTGAAATACAGTTCAAAGCTGTAGGGTTCAGATTGCAAGTTCAAGGATGTAAAATAGCAGGTCACCATTACAGAATTCTGCAAAATAAGTTTCTATCAAAAAGAGACAGAGTGTCAGCACCCCATCCTTAGGAATAAGGCAAAAGCAGTCCAGCAAAAAGGGATGGGAAGGCCAACATCAGCTTGCCAGCCATGCAGTGCAACCCTGGGCATGCTCTTCGCAAGTACTCACTGCAGAGCGACAGCCCAACTTAATCTGCAGGAGGAATGAGTGGGAAGGTGTACAAATCAATCACTGCCCCCAGTCTGCAAACATTTTGACAAGGAATATGACATCCAAGCAGGGATATTTGATGTTGGCTTTTCCATTTGTTTTACAAGAAACTCACAATAGTTACTAAGAAAACATTTCTTAGTCCTTCAGGATAGAATAGCATTACGTAGCTATAATGCAAATGTTTGCATCTGAGGCCGTCTTGATTCCATTTCTAGAGGAGGGAGGACTCAGTGCACCAGGACATGGTTCATTGAAAGTTAGTACAGATTTTAAAACTTTTCATTAACAGAGTGGGTTTAGATGCTCGTGTCTGCATCAGGGTGCATGTCTGTTTCTCTGCATTAACTACAAAAGCACACTGACTACCTCAGATGTACTTTTACTGTTCAGACACATATCACATTATCACATTATTTCTTCTATCATCCACCCTCCTCCACCTAACGTGAGAAATTAAATCATACAGTGGGTAAGGACAGAAACTTTTTGCAGCACCTATGCAACTTCAGATATACAGCACCATTTTCAGCCACAATAATCATCATTGTCATCATCATCATTATTATAGCAGCTTTTCCAATCTAAGCTACTGTAGGATTTGTTTCACACTGTTTTGTCATTCTTCATATTTTAAATGAACAATATTTGCAACATTTACTAAGAATATAAACTTCCCATAAATGAGATTTACTCACACCGTGCTACCAATTTTCCACATTCCTCCCCCCAAATATTTTCCAGTTTTCATTTCTATAGATGGAGAAGAGAGATTATGTAAATTCCTAACTATTCCTCATCTACCAAGAGGCATTCTTTTGTGAACAAGCTTCATATTTTGAAATCCTCTCTTTCAAATTAACTGTAATGCAGCTGCTTCTTTTGTCCAAGATACTGTGGCAAGCCCCACTATCTGCTATCAAATAAACACAGCCAGCAGAAGAGGGTCTTTAGGGGAGGAGGGGTGTCAAGTACAAAGTCAGTAGCTAGAACTGACTGCAGCTGGCAGGGCAGAAACAGTACAAACATTCACCAAAGCGATCCAACGTATTTTTTAATGTACCATTTTGCTACCTTATGCTCTAACATTGTTTATGTGCACAGTCTCAGGACTTTTCAACCTCATAAAAAAATGGAAGGGGTCCCTGGTACAGATACAATGCTACAAATTTATTTCACAATGTGATACAGGAAAATCATTTGTATTGAAGTGACAGGTGAGGTATAAATATCTAAGGAGAACAAACTGTATGTAGGGAGAAGTAGGAGCACATTAAGCAGGGACAGGAGGACGAGACCATATAAGAACCAGTCCAAGGAACACATCAATAAAAAGAACGTAACATTATAGACAACTCTTTGAGCAGTGATTCTGAACCATGTTTCTTGCTACTGAAGGTGCAATTGCATTCATTCCTGTATGTGCAGGGAACTAAAAGACATTAAACAATCAAAGGATTGTCAAACGAAGATATTGACTGGGTATCTGTGTCCTTACAACTCATTAAAGTGAACATCAAGGAGCTGGTAAAGCTATTTTGGCTGAAAGACAATGACAGCAAAAAGTACAGCAGGTAAAATTGGCCTTTAGTAGCCTCCCAGCCAGAATTAGACATTAGTTCTAGTTACCAGCGATGTGAAGAAACGGGACACTCAGTGTAACTATTTAACCACAAGAGTTAGTTCTAGCTTTGAAACTGTATTTCAACTAACCAGATTCTACACAAACACTCAGTAAAGAGATGGTTCTGTGCCCCAAAGAGGGGCAAATGGTGAGAGGAAACAGCCGAATTACTTCTAAGAAAGATAAAATTTATAAAGAATGTTAATGATGTCACCTGAGGGCTTGAAAGGTTCTTTCTGGTCTTTAATCATATCTTTCTAGGCATATCATCTTAAAACAAGACATTTGAGAGAGAACTAATGAATTCTATCCTCATGCTCTAATTTGCTTTATCTCAGTATTGTGTCCTATCTTACTTCAATGAATGGCTGTTGATTCTGGAATAGACTTTCTGCATACACTGAATGGTTAAAGCAAAACGATTTAAAAACTTGTAATATACAGGCTGGTTTTAGATATATATATTATCAAGAGAGGTTGTGCAGTACTTGCTTAATTAATCTTTGCTGTCTTAACACACGAACCAGATGTACTATTATGTTCTTTGTTCTTCCCTAAAGAGGGGATGAGCTGATTATTTATCTCCAAACAATAGGAGTTCATGTACCACAGTGAAGAATTTTTTTTAATTGGGGAGGCAATCACTAACAAGCTTCAGCTGCAACTGCTTGATGTAAACACAGCAAAAATTTGTTCCTGGAGTATAAAACGATGTTCCTTCCAGTAAGTACATCAAACCAATTTCTAAACAAGTGTGTAAAGAAAGAGATGGAAAAGACAGAGTTTGGAAGGAGGAAAACTCTGTTTTGTCTTTCATGTATTTGTATTTACTTCTTTGATACACTAACACATTTTCATAGATAAGTTAAGATTTGAAGCTTCAAATACTGTTTACAAATAATGTGCTGAGAGAACAGAAGTTAAAGAAACTGTTGGTTGATACAACACATTCCCTATGTTATATAGCATGCAATCTACGACATGTGAAAGGCACAAGGGAATATATAACATTATGTTCACAGGGCCACAAGAATACTTTGTGAAAGTTATTAACAGATGCACAGAGTATATAAAATCTTCATCACTACGTAGGAAACTTACATAGCTACCTCAATCACAATTTCTATTTGATTATATATTGAAAAGTACAAATTTATTGTAAATCAATTTTACAAATTGATAGCTTACTTAAACATAGCTACTTCCCGGTCAGCAAATTCTTAGGGACATGCTACACAAATAAACTAAGATCAAAAAGCAAGGAAGTTGAGAAATTAGTAAACTGTTCTAGATAAGATATTTAGGAATTCTCTTTATATTCCTCATAAACTTAATCTCATCTGAAGTCCTCATTCCCCCTTCCCTCTCAATAGTCCTTCCCTAGTCATAACCAAAATTTCTTCCATAAAACTAGTTTTCAATAATTTACAAAAATTTGTCTTCTTCAATACACTGTTTTTAAGACATAGATTAAGTGCCAAGCTGGGACCTATTACTATAAGCTCTTCACAGAAATAAGGTAAGTTTTCTACTTTAAATTAGTGTAAAGAAAGAACTCAAATAGAACAGAATAGAATTGGATTAAGAAAGCCTCCTAAGAAATTGTAAAGCTGTATTATCAATATACCTCCAAAAATGAAAATAAGATCAAATTAGGTCAAACAACATAACATAGGTAAAACACTGTTAGTTTTTCTAAAAGATCTTTTCTGTATCAATTAAAATTAGAAGGAATCACGCATGTCAGTCTCTTCACAATTTTAATTAGAAAGTACTACTTGAAGTAAGAATACTTTTATTTTTATTCACAGCTATGCTCAGAGTCGAAAAAAAAAATAGAGTCAGCTATTTGGTTAAAAGTAATGTTTTCTCCTTTCTTTTTGCTTAACAGCAGGCTCTCTCAAGCTGCCATAGTCGGTGCTAAAGTGCTAACTATGTCACCATGCTGTGCATCACATTAAGTTCCCATTTCAGCTCATGAATTTCTGCCAGATTAGTCCAGTAACCAATAACAGAAAATGAGAAAATGGGAGTTATTTATTACCTCTTATCACCATCTTCCCAAACCTAGAGAAAATCAACAGAGTACTGAGATCAATACAATTCAGTACAATGAGATCAATAGATTACAACACTTTCCAACCAATAGGCAGATCCAGGAAAATAAAGTGTGTCAGATGCATAATATACCTATAAAAGGATACAGGATCAAAACCAGCTAGGATGAAATACAACAGTAAAAATATAAAATTGTCTGAAAAACCTCCCACAGCTACAAATTGCCAACTGCTAAAAAAGATGTTCTAACAATACAAAAATAATCTTTTAGGTATGGGCAACCATGAAGTCATGGGATCAAAAGGTTGTACCACAAACCCACTTGGACAATAAACATGCAGGGATATACAAATTATATATGAATGCCATGTGAGATGTATGACATTATAGAAGATTAACAGATATTCTGTGCTGGCAAGATGTGTCTTATATATCTTTGCTACACACTGAAAGAGGAGGGGAAGTTTATTTAGACCAGTAATGAGAACGAGATAAGCCCAGAGTCTATGGTTATATTTGATCATTCCTGTCATGGGGGAGCTCTAAGATCTTCTGACTGACCAGATAGAGAGGTATACCATAATTCTAAATAGTTCTCATGAAGAAAAAAAAATTCAAAAATAAGCTTATAAGACCTTTTTCCATATAGTTCAAATTTTTTTTGTAAGAGTAAATGCTTCCCCCTGCATGGAATTATAGCAGGATCATTCCAGAGATGACAACTCCCGTGGTCAGAATGGATTAAGCCGTGCAATTTTATGTACCTTCCTCTGAAGCAAGAGGATAGTGAAATGTAAACAGTCATTTTCAGGTTAAATCAACAGGACAGAAGCAGAGGCTGATGACATACTCTCTCATAATTAAAGTTTAAAACTCAAGAAGTGATAAAAATAAGGAAATACATGAGAATACATTTGCTTATATTCTAGAAACAAAATTCGAGAAAATCTACATACACAATCAACTCCAAGAGAAATGTAATTTTCACAATCGTCTCCCTTCTGAATATTCACTACTTAATAATTCCACCTTTCAACAACATATAAAATAATTATTCAAACATACCAACATTTTTGTATACAACTATTCAAGTCTACCAAGTCTTAGTACTGCCTATGGGTGTATAAAGCAAAGACACTCTCCAAAATCAGATGTATGATATGCTTCAATTATGTCTTGAATCAGTTTGCAGTATTATCTATGAGATAAAAAGCTTTTTTTTTTGAAACATTCAACCAAAAACAAGAAATCCCACTGCAATATAAACTTTGGTCATGAAGGTCTAAATGCTAAGTTCATTTGAGAACAGGATAGAAATATATTCTTCCAAAGTCACCCCCCACACTTATGAAGCTAATATCTGCTATGAACTTCTCAATTATTTCAGGTAAAATTTTAGCACTGACTCTATCCATTTATTCAAAAGAAGGACAAGCACAACATTTAGGGAATTTCACAGTAATAGGAAAGCAAAGAAAAGTAGTTTAACAGAACCAGCAGAAACTTTCATTTTTCCAGCATTTTGGTTATTTAAAAAACCCAAAAAATTAATCTACTTACTGACATATACCCAGTACAAGAACATGCTCTGTATTTCTTACATACTGTAAAATAAAAATGGCTTCACTTATTTTCGTTCTGCTTCATAGTAAAGCCTCTTAGGGAACAGTGTAGAACAACATACATTTTAAACCAGACTTTTTTCTGTAGAAATTCACCTACCTGCTCACTTTTAAAATGGAGAGTATTCTATTAGTGTTAAATAACAGTGTTAAAGCCAGATGCAAAATGTTCCTATGAGCAGTCCCTGCAACAGCAAGGAAAGCTGGAACACAATACAGCTGATCTAGCAAAAATGAGTAATTCTTATTCTGTCAAGAGTTGTCAAATGTGGAATGAAAAACTTCATATTTTTAAACATTAACACAATCTGAGCTTGTAGAAGTGATTAAGAGTGTTTTCCATTTGAAAAAATCTGTTAAGTTGACAGTATTTGTAGAATCGAATCACAGAACTATAGAATCATAGAATCAAATTCCTCTTTATCAAATTACTACATCAAGGGAATCTAACATAACGCAGTAACAGAGTTAGAACAATAATCAGGATGTGGATATCTGGTGTCCAGAAAGGCTATGACATATCTAAGCCATAATACAAATCAAGTAAGTAGATAACAAAACCAGGCATCGTTCCAATCTTGCAACTGAAATTTTACCATAGCTGTCAATTCACAAAAAAAAGGACAGTTTAAACATCAAATTGTCATCTGAAAAAGAAAGTCATAAAGTATGCTTCCAACACAACAGGGACAAAGAAATCTCGCAGGTAAATTGCCTCATACTGTTCCAGTTTATATACAGAATATTACATATTCCTTATTCTATTAATGTAAGGCAGACAAGAAAGCAAGAAAAAACAAAACAAATCTCTCCAATTTTTACACTCCAAGAAGGGGCACTTTTTTCCTCCCTTAATTACAGAAAACTACATTCCTCTGGCTCCCTCCAGCTGGAACCATGTTATGTACATCAGTAGTTTGTGTATTTCTAATAGACCCATATCATATTGGCACTTAACACACTACTCCAAATCTCATATCTGCATTTATTCCAACTTCAGACAAAAAGTTCTTACTCTGTGGACTACAATTTGCAATGCTATTTATCTTTATGACAGATTGAAAAAATTTAGGTTTGTTAACCTTCATTCCAAATTCTTACCCATTTATAACTAACGTAGTTCTATGAATTTGTGATACCATTAAGAAAATTCAAACGCTTTTCTTAGATCCAGTATCAAAGAAATAAGAAATATCTAATAAATGAAATACAGACTATGACATGTAAGATACCTGATGTGTCTCCATATGCTCATAAACAGCATTCCCAGAAATCTCTGACTGCAAATACACTACACTCTGAACTAAATTCTAACTACACAACTATCTGAAAATATTTGCCAAATATAATGAGTAACATGAAAACCAAACCTGAGATGACTCAAAGTTAATGCATTAGAGTAAAAATGCCAACAGAACTGAAGTTACTGATTAGTTACCTATTTGGTAATTTTCAGCTGTTATATACTCTGAGAAGTTATCAAACCCCTCTGCATAGATGTTTTTCCAAATATTCAGAGATGTATTACCAGAAATAAAAAAGGCAAAAGTATGCAAGACAAAGGGCTTCATTCCATTTTACCTTAGCTAACATCACAGCTCAAAACTACAAGTAGATCTAATCAATCCACTTTATGAAAAGCTATTTCACAAGAAAGCAGAAGCAAGATAAAATGTCTAGAAAATGACAAATGGTCAGGAGAACTGAACTGACTTGAAGAAGCAATTACTGAAGGATTTTGGTAGCGGAAAAAGCTTTGGTTAATTTTGGCTTGTAAACCATAACAACAATATCTACTTGCTTACTGATTGTGGTAAGAACAGCCCTTGTCCTCTTCAATGTAAAATGACCTCATTTAAATTAAATTGGTGCTGATAATTCTTGCCCAATGCTTTGTGCATAAATTCATTTGTGTCCTATACTAAGGCATTTTTTATGAAGAGCATTATGTTGTATTTCTCTCTTTCTATTTTCTGTGGGAAGCCTAAAAGGAAATACTACTCGTATACAAACCAGAACTGAATAGACTCTCTGAACCTTTGCAGAATACGCTTTCAGAAGGCTTTATAAAGTTTCTTTGTATCCTTCCATTCTGTTGTAATTGCCTTTGGACACAATGACTGTTTCCTATTCTGCACTATATTCAGTGGGTCCATATGGGCACATAAATAAAACTCCTGGTTGTTCCTGCCATAACAAGTAAGAGAACTCTAAGACTTCTCTGTTGTTGTAGGACGCAGACTGCACATCCCAGAGTCACACTGTTTTTAGCACTGTGTGAAAGTGCATTTGCATCTTTTCACCATTTTCACCATGTTTTATCTTTTAAAACACTTCAGCCACATGCTCAGCCATATATCCAAAGAGACCATCAACTCTGCAAGTTCTGTCCCAGCACAGAATGTACTGCCCACTGGTGATGACAATATCGTCTTCGATCTGTTAAAATATTACACAAAATTTTATCTGAAGAAAAACATTTTAAGATCTCATCCTCTCAAATGGCTGCAAAAATCAATAGTTCTCTAACCTCCAACCTCTTGGTTTAAAAAATAAGCAAATAAATCTAAACAAATTCAGTGACCTGTTATACTAATAAACAATGTGTTAAAAAACCAATATCATGACAAATTAGTAAGAAAAACAGTGAATATTCTGGAGAAAAATGAGCACTGAAAACTTCTCAAATGAATACAGACAATTCATGTATGTACCGAGATCAAGAAGCTATAATTAAAACCCCCAAACCTTATATTAACTTTCTCTCAGAAAATCTTTACTGGATGTGTGAACAGTTTGATTAAAAAGAGCACAAACCCAAGAGAAATTTCAACTTTTAAGGGGGTAACTGAAAAAATTTTCATTTGCAGAAGAAAGAAGAAACTTTTCTTCCCCCCCCCGTTGCTACTCTCTTGCACTAGTTAGTGAGGAAAACCAAAAATGAACGGGACAAATTCTTTCTCCTGTAACCTAATTATAGCAAGAAGTTACAGCAGAAGTTGTTTAGTTTTGTACTGGTTGCAAAGATCACACTTGTAAAACAAACATGCTATCTCTTTGAAAAAAGGTATGAGACCATTTTAAGGAGTATTAAAAGGCAAAAGATTAAGATTCAAATTTTAAGTTGAAATTCTATTTAGAAAAATGAAACATTTTCAATAAAACCTACTATTAAGAGGAAAAATGAAATTTTGTTGCTCATTAGCATAAAAGTTTCACTTTTGAAAAGCTAATAACCAAAATTTTCATGTGAATAGAGATTATACAGAAAAACAAGAAGCAATAAGAAATATCATGAAATCAGCAAGTGACAGATCTTAAAGCAGCTGCTAGTCCTTCTTGAATCTTGACTGTGATTGTTGATCAACTTTAAAGCTAAGGCATGCTATTTTCTGACAGTACATGGGGAGAATTAATATGCATTTGGTTCATGTACAGCCTTTGAGTTTACAAATTAAAGAGCACGAAAAATTAATCGTGAATCAGTTAAGAAGCCAAATATTTGAGTTAAAACATTTTAAACTTCTGTACAATTTTATAATGATTTCCATGCTGTACACACAAACAAGAAAATTAAAGACTGTGTTATCTAACATTAAAATGTATCAATACTGCTAAGGATAAGCCAGCTCCTAAATATTTACTTTGTTTGAAAAATATATTTACAGAACAACTAATGACAAAAATCAGTGAAATGCAAATTGTTTTAAACTATTCAAGAAAAAAAAGCAATTAAATATTATGCGTAGCTTAAACTACTTTTCAAACCCATTTTAAGTTCTGTTGTATTTTATATTACTTTGCATTGGACATTTCAATATTTTTAATTAAAACTTAATGTAAAAACTGCTTTATAACTAAAAATATTCTTAAATAATTTCTAAAATTTTATTTTTGTATAAACATATTTAGTTTTAAGTTCTTTGCCCTAATCTGGTTAAGATCAAATACAGTATTTTTACATTTTTATAGGTTAATCTCCAGATATTCAGAAAATATAGAATTACGACTATTCTTTGATAACACTGCCACCTAGTGCAAACTCTAAATCAGAATGAAGCAATTCTTTGAACTTGTTCATTCTGTAATTTAGTCTAAGGTGGAACTATATCATGTCCAAATTACGTCTTCAATACAACCTAACTGAACATTGGAATAATAACATTTGTTCTTTTACCTGGAGCCTGTTAAATATGCAGCTATACTAATTTTGAAAATATACTGTTATATAATACATTCACATCTAGTGTATACCAAAATGCTTTTGATAGCCAAAAGTAAGAGAATACGAAGCTAACATCCTACAAACAAGCATGTATGCTCCAAGAACTTTACATTAATGCAGACAATAAACTGAAATATTACTTGGTTAAATTTGACACCTAACACGGAAAGGTGGAAAATATTTCAGTAAATTAAAGTTAAGTACAACCGGACAGCAGGAAGAAATTCAGAATTTCTAAGGTGGAAATTATATCTAAGAATCAGGTTGGTAGTAGAAAATCATGTTTACCTATACAGAATTGGTCAATATACACTTGACAAACCCAGAGCTCTAGAAAAAATACAGTATTTACTTAATTCCACTTAGTTCTATAGCTATGCTGCCATCTAGTGAAACGGGATACCTTTACTCTTCTCTGCAAGAGTATTTGTTCAAGTGAAAATCAGCAGGTACATGTACCACAGCAAACACTGTTCACCTGTCAATACCTTATTCCCTCTGCTTCTTCTTCACCACTACATTTTTGTACCACGTGTTACAAGGTGACTAATTTTGGCCATTAGACAGTGAACATTTACACAGCTAACCTGAAATGCAAATAGGCTTACAGACTTCAGTGAGAAACCAAGAACTGATCAGCACAGACCACAGTCCAGGATCGGGCAAAAGCTATTAGCAGATTTCAGACCATTACACAGATAAAGTACTGGATTCACAGCTAGTAATACAGATAAATATTACTCTGAGCCTTCAGTTTGAGTTACCTGTTGTGGTTGTTTACTCATTACATTTAATTAGAATGATGACTCAAAAAAACCATTTAAAAACTTTGTGAATTCCAGACACTAAAAAGCAAATTAAAAAAGTAAGTACACACTCACCTGGGAAAATATATTTGCAGTTGGAGCAACTCTGTTGTCCACAATACTATATAATATTGCTAACAATCTGTCCAGGGGAAATGGCTTTGGCCCAAGGAGGTGATTGCTGGTCTGCAACAGAAACACCACTTTTTAATCCAGTAGGCCTTTCCTGGAGTACCACATGATGTTATTCTCATTTTTTTGGCCTCTGGGGACGCACTGTGATTCACAGTAGTCTTTCATACAGCCTACTTACATGTTATGGAAAACACTGAATACATGCTTATTGATCAAGAAAATGATACAGACAAAGAGATCTGTTTAACATGGCAACTGTTCATACTGCACAATAAATAGGAACATTTTTGAGCTGTAACAGAAGATCTTATGACAAATTTCCTGTTGCTAGGTTTATACATTTATTTGTCTTATTTAATGACCTTGCCCAATCTAAGGAATAAAGAGAAAAGGCTGTTTTACGCCATTCAAAGAATCACAGAATGGCTCATGTGGGTAGGGAGCTTAAAGATTTCTTCCAAAGAAGAAGGACAAAACTGGACAGAGTATTCCAGAGGCAACACAAAGAGTGCCGAGTGTAAGACTCAGAGTGCACATGCCTCCCACAGGTTTAGCTGACTAAAATAAAGAATTCAGATGACTGAGCCCAAGGTCAGCTTCTTGGCTGGTAAGAGCTGCTGTATAATGAGCTACCAGCCAGCTACAGACAACTGTGTTATCAGAACATAGCAGATTTACTCAACTTCACATCTATAGAGCTCTTTTGCACCCTACATACCTCACACCTCAGCTGACAAGGATGGCCTTTTAAAGCATTACAGATTATTGTATGTAGTAACATTGCATTCACTTGAATTTAAAGAAATAAAGTCCTGATTGTTCAATGCTAGGCATTTTCAAAATAACCAATTCTACAAAAAGGAGATGTACAGTTTATAAGGCAGAATTGGGCAGTATTCCAACTCGGGCAGCATAGTTAGGACTACAGAGATTTATGACCCACACTTTCAAAAGTTCTTACAAGGGAAATACTTGTTCTATTTTAAGTTTGCATTCAATTCTCTCTACTCTGACATCCAGTTGCCCTTTTTGTAGTGTACACTGATTTATTCTTACTAGCAGAGCAGCCAAAATTAAAGACAATTTTCAAGGGAAAGTTTGTTTCAAAATGCTTCTGGGAAAGAACACCTCAAATATACTGCCAGCCCCGCTGTGGCATTAAGTCATCAGTAAAACACAATCACTCATTTCTTCAGCAAAACCAAAAAGTATTTCCAATACATGTTTTAACTTTTCAAATCCAGGAGGTGTCCCCAAAGCTACCTCTTGGCTAACAAAGCAAGCAGTGTGAAGAATCACGGAAACACATAGTCAAGACTTTAGCATGGCATCCTCAGTCAGAATGCAGATGCGGTGTAAGTTATGAACTGTACAATCACCTGCCCTTCTGCGTCTACACATGCCAGTTCTGTAAAGCATATTCTTTACTGTCAACAAACAAACAGACTAATTAAAATCAGTGCACTCCAAGCAGCTAGCAAATGCAGTTAGCATGGAGCAATCTCTGCAGCTCTGTTTAGTATATACAGTTACTTCAGAAATTTCTTGCTCTCTGTTTAGACTGAATATTGTTCACAACCTTCAAATTATCTAAAAGAAATGCTTCTCTCTAGAAAAAGCAGAAGAGTTAATTCTAAGAGAATAAATTATTGGAAGAATAACAATGGTTTAGAAATTCCTTCAAACATAGCATGGCGAAGAATTAGAATTTTACAGGTCTTCTGCAAGGAGATAAGGCAGAATGCTACACAGGATAGTATTTATAAAAATGCAAGAGACTCAACATCACTCAAAAAGATCTTCCAGAGTCAGAAAACCTGGTCAAAAAGTTTTATAGCCATCAAATCAACTGTATATGTCCTCTATCACCTTTCCACCTAGGCAGTCCATCCATTGTTCAAAAAGACTTTTCCTCAGTTGTCACTATGTGTGCTCATGCTTTTTATCTGCAGTCCCAGTTTCATGTTCCCTCTGTTTGCCTGGCCTAAGGCTTTCACCACCCCACAACTGCAAGCCGTAAATTCACATTCCAGAATGTCATGAACAAGTATGAGAACCCCAAGTGCTCTTTAAAGAGTAAAAGCTTAACCCAAACTCAATTATCTGCACAAAAAGAAGAAACTCCTTAACCTCAATTGATTGAATTTTCAACCCTTTTAGCATGTACTTGAAGACTGAATGATACCTCTCCCTCTTTTTGTAATGCAAAAAAGCATTTCCAAACTTCTCTGGTTGCTATACAAATGAAGCACGTTCAGCTGTGAGCTATAAATTCTGATACAAATCCTAGACTGAAGCTGAAGCAGATATACAAGATAAACTCATTTCCAATAAGAAACACACCAACATATTTGATCTTCTGACAGACTGACATCTGAAAAAGTTCACTCCTGCAAAAATAGCTTCATCAAGAAGATCTCTCATTTGTCACTAAATTGGAAAAGCATTGTTCCAGGACAACCATTCAAAGAAACCCAACAAATTCTGCTTTTATCAGCAACAGGGCAATTAATAGAATGATAAGTCAGTTTCTTCTCCTCATTCACAAGATTCATTTGTTCTAATTAAAAAAACCTCACAGCCTCTGGACTGACACAGTTAAGAATCACAAAATGGATTTTAGTCTTGCTGTACCTAAACTTTTAAGGAAAGATTTATTTCATCTAATGTCAGCTTCCTGCCAAGCAGGTACAGACAGCCAAACCAGTTTCCTCAGCTCCCGTTATAGCCAGTAGAAATGTAATCAATACAGTTTGTGGTGCAATTTATCTGCCTGAAGGTAGAACCTACTTTAGTGTGAGCCAAATTACAGCCTACACTCCAATGACTGCATTGACTGGCTCTGCATGGGCTATAAACTGGTTTAGATGCAGGCACACATGAGAGTAAGGTGAATCTGATCTATAAACCAGTCTTTAGACAAGCTTCTCTGAGCAAAGGTATATTGATATAAACTGTCACACCAATAAGTCTGTTTGTAACACTACATCTGAAATTCTTTATCCCTATATTTCAATTTCTCTCACGATAGAATTCTCCCTATAAAAATTCTTTAACAATACAAAATTATTTTTTGAGAGAAATGCTGATACTTGGCTACTCCACTTATGATGTCCTTTAACTAGCTTTATTAAACACACTTTGTTGTACATAAAAATATGGCTTTGGGAGACAATTTTATGTTACAGTTTTAATAAAATAAAAATGTCTGAATCTCACAGAAATTTGTATCATACAAAACAAGTGCACCAAAAATTGTTATTTCTGTTAATTCTGCTGTTTCTACAGTAATCAATGACACAAAATGTAATACAAACCCACAAGTACAGTACAAAGAAAATACTTGCTTCCAAGCTCAGCTTAGAAAGCTAAAATACATACCTTCTCATGCTTCTTCATGAAGTTGGTCTTTCTAATTTTCCCATGATGCTGTAAACAATAGACAAGAGCAAAGATAATTAACAGTCAACAAAGAATGTATACACTAAAAATGGTAGTATGTTATTCTAGGTCTACTTCTTTACTACATTTCTAGTATTTGCCTTTGATGTTACTATCAATCATTCTTATCATAAGCCCTAAAATTACACTTGCCTTACTTCTTGCTTCACCTTGTCCCAAGTGGTGCAAAGACAAAACACAACATGCTAATATTTTCTGGTGACATGCACAAGTTTTCTTTTTAACCTACTCATGAACTGATGAGAAGAGGTAGTAAAAATTTGTTTTCAATGTAACTTCATGATTTCATCCTCCTCATACTCTCAATCATCTAATGAAAAAGACAGATGATGACTATCTTAATTTCTAAAATGTATCCATGTATAAAATCCACCAGAATTTTCACCTTTTATTGACCCTATTTTAGAATTTGGATGGTATGCAAGTTGGCAGAATGACAACCAGGAATTTAATCAACACAATACAAAGGTACTTCAAGGTTCTTGAGCTAAATGACAAAAGGAAGGAGGAGGGGAGGAAGAAGGGGTAGGGGTGGGTGTTGAAGAAACAAACATAATTTAAAGCTGCACCTTTTAAAAATTGTCTTAAGAAAGGAAGGACTATCGAAACAAAATAATCAAGTGCTCTTGGATCTTGACTGAAAATGTGAAAGCAAGACAAGGGCAGAAATATAGTAAACAGCGTTACAAATGAATGGGTTAAAAAAAGAAACAAAAAACCCCAAGAGAGACATGAAGGATGAGGTGTAAGTGATGTTACACTTACACTGAGGAGCATTTTAAACAGAGTTAAGTGCTATTTCTGAAAATATCACCTAATGAATTTTTCCACAGCCCTGAGAAGTATACCTTATAAGCACACTCAATGAATCAGGGAAAAAAAACCAACCCAAATAAAGGAATTATTTTTCATTATAATGTTTAAAACCTTGTACTTAGTATTTGTGCCCCTCAGTACTCAGCCATGTCAAAATTATCTCAGTAAATGTGGCTTTTCTTGACTGACTTCTGAAGAGCTAAATATTAGACAGGGCTTAGGTTCACTTCACATGGTTTATCTGGTTCAAAAAAACAGCTAATTCAGTTAATACATATCACACATACTTAGAGACAGCAAAGTAATCGTTTTATCATTTGGAAAAATGACTGCAGTGATAACCACGACCTTTCAAAGGGGAAAGTGATCAAGCCTGAGGTTACACAGCATGCTTGGGATGGACGACAACAAACTGCATTCATGTATTTTACAGGTTATGCTGGGATCTCGGTGTGGTATATATGGTGCCCTATTTCTGTACAAGCACAAAACCCCATGAAATTAAGATCTAATTTTCAATTATCTTTTAATGCTGTTTTCTGTTAAAGATTTCATATATACTTCATATATCTTGCTATTCTTTCTCGTTCTAAAAACTTCCTTCCAAACCAGCTTCATATTTTTCTCTCAATCTACTGCAAAGCTCTTGAATTTCACATAACTAATAGCAGTGGTACCAATTATCACTTCCCTGCTCTGTCAGGCTGTTAGCATTCCAGGCTGCCCCAAACTGTGACTTTATTTTTAGCTGTAGTACAGCCTAGCATCTATAGAGTAGTGCAGATGAGCAGCTCAATTACCATCTCTTGTTTGCATCCCTTTTGCTTCTACTAGTCCCTAGTTAAATAACTCCAGAAGATACTTTTCTGTGATCTATTCTGAATCTCATTACAAACCTGATAAAAATTATATTCTCTTTTCACTCTTCACATGACTCATAGAAATACTCAGCTTGAAACCCCCCCCAAAAGTGTTGGTTTTGTTGGGCTTTGAGATGCAGCTATTTCTGAAGTTCAGTTTTAGACCTGATGAAGGACTGACACCACATGACACGCAGGAAAAATGGTGACTTCTACTTCACCAGTTCTTGGGAAAAATATCTGATAGCACTGATAGAAATAGCTTCATGGTCCCCACTTCAAAAACCTCAGAAATTCATGTTTATTGTACAGAAGTTTAGTACAGTTCATGTGCAAGAGTGGAAACTCATTCAGAGATACTAAAAAAGGAGAAAGGAAAAGAAGTAAGTTGAAAAGGTTGTTCAGTGAACACAAGAAAGATGTGGCACATTTTGCTAACATGCTCTACAGACTCGACTCTTGCACACTTTCCCACTTCTGTGTAGAAACACTTCTTCAGCAAACAAATCTCTAACAAAGAAAATGCTCCAGCCAAGTGTAAAGAACAAGGCTTGCCCATAAAGAAAAGTTGCCTATCTACACTTACTACAAGCAGCCCTCCATACAGGAAAGGACTAAATAGAAGGGTGAAACACCTACAGCTTTCAGTAAGATCATACCAGAGTTTAAACTGAAAACGTACTAGCATATCATTATTAAGAACTGCAGTGACTTGTCAAAACGTGTATCTATGATATTTTTTGGAAGATGGAAGAAAATACTTTTTTTACAAATTTGTCCTGCCTTCATTTTCTTTAATTGGTTACACCTATCCATCATGAATACCATACACTTATATACGAATGCATATATCAATCCATACTGTAATAGTTGGCAAAACAGAAAGCCCAACTGCCCGATGACTTTTCTGTTATCTGTCTTCCCACTTACATTTTGTCAAATTAATAACTCAAAATGAGGCAATGAGGCAGGCTTGAGGAGCTTGAAGATCTTGGGTCAGGAAGAGATAGACAACAACAACAGCACCACAGCACTTGTCTGCACAACTTAGCCCAGAGGAAAAAAAAAACCAAAAAACAAACCCTCAACTTGTACATGGCAGGATCTTACAGAAAAAGATGTTTAGCCCAGGATTTGGTAGTAACAATTAATACATTCATCCTAAAACATGCATTACCACCATTTCAACACAACACATACCAGCCAATGTAACCACATCTTCTGCAAAAGCAACTGCTTGTATGTTTCTGTTTCAGAAACTTAGAACTGTACCAATAACCTAACAGTGCACCAAGTCATTTTACCTCATTAAAGGCCAAGGCAGTCGTGGTTTGTACCTTTATTTGGAAAAGTAAGTGTGGCTTATAACTAAGGACACTGCAGTCACTTCACTAAAATCTTTTCAAAACAAAGCTGTATCAACTTAGAAAAGCAAAGCACGGTGCTCATGCTCTAACAGTGTTATGCATAATTTGACATGAAGAGGAAGTTTGGTTTATTAGACATTTATAATCACTAGGTGATCATTACCAATCACAGTGTGTGATCTACAGAAAAGCTGCTCATCAAATCAAATGAAGCACACACAGAAACAGAGCTGAAAATGAATAGTTGAAGAGTTTTAAACTGGGAAATTCAGTATGGAGGAATCCAGTAAATAGCACTAAGAAGTTAATCTTGTTACCTTAAGAAAGAATCTCTTATCTGTCCTAACAGGATTGTAGGAGGCAAGGTAAGCAGCTATTAGAAGAAATTTGGAGTAATAAGGAAGTTCCACATGGGTATGTGCAGAAAGTCCTACAAAATAAACAAACAGTTTATGAGTTAACCAAAACCCAGCCCAAACATCCACAAACTTCAAATTAGACTCCCCTCCATTCTTTTTCTTCTCTTTCTCTCCTGCTCTAGTGCCATAACTAAATGAGTATGGCTACTTTCTCAGCCCCCTTATCACAGATACAAACTCAGGGAAGGGCCAAGAAGCATGGCACAAAGCTAAACAAAACTAGCATTCTGAAACCTTTTTGGACTCTCAACAACTGTACGTAAAGCATCACAGATTCATAAACTTTCCTGAAAAAATTATAAATAATTCCAGGCTACTTTCATTTAAGGGAATTTTTCTGGCAAACAAGGCAGATGAAGAGAGCTATTTAAAAACAATGGCAATTTTTTTCAAGACTCAACTTTCAGACTGCTCCAGACCACCAAACAGCTTGTCCAGGAACGAGGCTGACATGGTGAAGAAAGCAGCAGTGCTGCACTTCCGAAAAACAGTTCATCTGACAATTTTTAGCCACTGTTCTATTTCCTACAGAAAATGTTTTAAAAATTTTAAATTTGATCTAGTTGACTTTGCCTCCTTCTATACATGTATACTTAATTAAGATTAAATACGCACATTAAAACCCACAAGAACTACAGTCTAGTGAATATTTGCTTCCCCTCTTTTTTACTTTGTATTTTTTACCTTTACAGTTCCCTGCTCGTTTTACATGTTTATGCATAAGAATAGGATCATCAAACCATCCTTCATCAGCTGGCAAACTACAGAAACCATTAAAGGGTCTCTCTCATGCCCTCTTTGCTCAGAATTTTTTACTTCAGCAGTTTCTTGTTTCTTTTTCTGTGAAGCACCTGTACCGTTATGCTTTAATCCACAAATACCAGTAAATAAAGATCAAAGAATTAAACATGTTCAAAAGTTAGGATTCAGGGTCCACAGTATAAAGAGAAGTAGCCTAGATGAGAGCTAGTCATGGTTTCCTCTCATGTAAGCATAAAAGAACAGCAGTTTTAGTTTCATTTACAATCAAGAGATTCTCTTGTACTGTATGCTAATTATAAAATGCAACACCAAATAGACTCTTACAGATAGACAATTTAGTTTAATACAAAAACATCTGGTTTTTTCTCCATTCTTCTGGTCAGCCAATATTGTATCATGCACTGAACTATTTGATGATGTATACCTTTATTAGAGTTAGAATTTTATTTATTAGAATTTCTTTTTAAGCGTGTTGCTATCAAACACTGTTTAACAACATGACATTTTTTCTTACTACATATACCTATGAAAATGCATTTTAAATGAAGTCTGCCTTCTTGGGGTCATCAGGCAAAATATTTCATGATCGTCTGGGAGGCAGCTTAATAAAAACACTTTCAATCAAACTCCTTTGGTCAAAAATGTTGCAAATTCACCAGTCATAAACCAAATACAGGAAACAGTCTGATGATTATAATTATCTAAAGAAATTATTTGTCATGATAAATAATACAAAAAAGTGTTCCCAAACTACAAACTGGTCAAAAGACCATGACCAAGTGACATCACCAGGAAAATATTTTAGTATTCCTTCCTAAATTGTAAATGAAGACTGACAAATATATTGAGATTCGACTTTCCAGCCAGTCTAAAGTATAAAATCAACAAAGCTCTACTTGTTCAAGGAAAGAACAGAAAGAACACTTGCAGTTCTGACATTTCTCTGGGCACACGACAGGTGTTTTGTTCAGGAATGTGCTAACCCAGTGCAATACACCAGGTATAACATTCGCTTCTCCCCACTTGGACAATTCTGCCAGCTGGCACACAGAGATTTGACCATCAGGGGTCAGGCCACTCCTCACCCCTTCTTACATAAGAAATACTGATGTAAAGAAGACTGCTTCTACCTGCAAAGGATATTAGGAAAGGTTACTCCCAGTATATATGGTAGGGGAAAAACAGTCCTTTGTAGAACACCTTCTCAAAAAAGCATGATTACCCTGAACTGGAACTGAATGCTAACAGGTAGCCTCGTCTGGGTAGTTTCATTCATGTGTTCTCAGATGACAACAACCAAGTCAAACTGAAAAGCACATAACAAGCCCCTACACAGTTACTGTGTTTGATACCTTTCAATTGCCCAGGCTCTCCACCATCATGCTGCAAACACTCCCACTGTGAGCTGAAAGACAAATCATGCAAATACATAAAAATGAAGTATTTGTTAGTCTTTTAGAGAAAACGACCTGCACAGTATATGTATATTTTAATTTTGTGACACTGGCTAGGATACAGCTAGTGAGAGAATAATTAAAAATACAAGATCTTACTACCTCAAAAGTAAGTTTTAATAATCTGGAGACTATGCATTTGGGAATAAAAAGCAAAAATAATGTTCGATTAAGGCATAAAAGACCTAATTGTAAAATACCTATTTCTTCCCATCCAACCACCATGAGTAAGAAAATATACACAGCATTCCAAGTTTCAAGAATAATGCAGAATTGGATAAAAAGTAAAAACACTGATAGTTTTAATTCTTTTTAATCTGCTTAATAACTGTTTATGTTTGTGAGAAAAATGCTATAATTACTTCATAATGTAATTCTGAAGTCAGTGGAAGTCATCAAGATGGATTACTCTGTCAGTGAAAAATGCGCCCAGGTAGTTTGGTGTTTTCCTGAGCAACAGCAAAAAATTCACTTTAAAACTTCCCTTAAGGAATGACATTGCTAGAAATTTCATATTTTGGATCA
Organism: Falcunculus frontatus; assembly: GCA_013398115.1. NCBI lineage: Eukaryota > Metazoa > Chordata > Aves > Passeriformes > Falcunculus > Falcunculus frontatus. Next base: position 401,131 of record VZRV01010130.1, read on the forward strand.
TTTTGTATACCACAAGGGGATTAAAAAAAGGTTTGTTAAAGCAACTGTTTTGGCTTGTTTTTTAAAGCTTTTCATGAACAGGGTTTATCAGCCATAAGCCATAAAACCTTTGAAAACAGCGTAATGAGAGCTCATGTAATACTTAAATTACAATGAACGACAAATCAATTCACCAAAATGACTTAAGGTTTTATCCAATGTCTATTTTACAGGCAGAAAAAAAAAGGTTCATTTTCCTTTCAGTTCAGGTAACACAGCAGCTGATAGTAAAGTTCTATTGCTACGAATTACATGGTCAAGAAAAATCCAGAGTAATCATAATTCTGTGGTCAGAAAAACTGATATAGTGATTTTAATTCCTCAAGCATTTACTGGTACACAGAAGTAAATCCTAGAACTCTGACAGAAAGCTGAAATTTCTAATAAAAATCATGTCACGCTCAAATTTATAATCAAAGAAAACTGTAGAGGGAAATTACTTATTTGAAAACAATTCACAAGCTATTTTGTATCATAATCCTTTATCATAACCTAATTAGAGTAGGCAATTACACAATACAAAAAGCCAGGAAGATCCCAAGTGGACTATGTAATGAAGATCAATATTGAATATAAATAAATATTTGAGTCAAACAGAAAAATGCTGCATTGTACAGTGAAGCCTAGCTTGTACAAAGCAAAATCAATTCTCTTTTTGAAGGAATGATCACATCTCTAAAACATTAGCAAAGACTTCTATTACACACTCAGGTTGTGACCAGAATACCCTACGGTCTCAATGACATTCAAAGAAAAGAAATCAGTATGTTTTTATCAAGATAAAGAAATCAAGCAATACCGAATGATCTCTCTTTACATAGTGTAACAACAGAATCTTTCATCTTAAAGGTGGAGAGAACATTAAACCTGAACCAATTATCACCACCGTGAACGAACACCACCATCCTTTTTTCTAGCCGTCTGGCAGCTTACAAAATAAACAAGGAATCTAAAACAATACCACGAGAAATAGCCATTAACAGGACACCAGATTTTAATGCTATCAAAAATGGCAATTCCATATAAGAAAAAATTTGCCTTTGTAGAAGAAAACAAGGGGTTAGAAAGCACAGTCAGCAAACAAACCTAGCTCTAGCAAACAAAGCTAAGAAACACAGATACTCAAAATCTGTAATGTCTCAAAAATTTTGAGGCTTGCACACATCCTTGGTACAGTGAGGATCTGCCAAGCTAACGAACACGGCAAAGTGTTTTAACTGTGTCTGTATATTCTGGTGATGGATTCCCATGCTTGGTAGTTTCATACAGTACAGAAAATGGATCTAGCATCAGTGAAAAGGAGAACAAAACCTGCTGCCACTGCTTTACTTATTGAATCCATTATATACTACAAATACCATTCTGTTTAAATTTCCATCTGAGATATGCTATTTCTAACAGTGTATGGCAAGAAAGAAATGCACATTAAAGAAAAAAGATGACATCTAGCAAAAAAGAAACACTAGCCATGAAACACAGTGAGAGGGAGGTTGCTAAAAACAGCAACCTCAACAAAGTAAACAAGCCCACGCCCTCCAAATTACCTGGATATTTCCCGGAGATAAACAGTCTGCATTGCCTTCTTCAAATGAGGTTCAATATTTTTCCAGAGTTTGCGGGTGTCGCGTTCATTTGCTGCACCAAGCCAGAATCAACTCTGTTAAACATTTAACTCATACAACATGAAAACTCATCCCTGACACCTGAACAGTCCCAGGCACAACGCAGTCTAACACCCTGACTCTGACATGCTGCTTTAGGATCATGCACCACCACCATCCACTCAGCAAGCACATGCTGCCACACAAGGCTGTTTCTCTACGACTTTTCTGAGATAATCTGTCAGTTTGACAGAACCTCTCCTCTCAGTTTCTTTCATCTCTCAGCCTTGACAGAGAAATAACTTATCCTATTACTTTGTAGAAATCCTGATGGTTGAGTGAGGAGAAAAGATTTCTAAGAGGGAAGAAAATGTTCAGGATATTTCCATCTTTGTTTCCTAAAAAATTACCACCAAATACCATGTACTGCTTCTGCTGCAAGTGCTCATGACTGGGTGTGACTGGAACAAGCAATGTTGTTGTGACCTGAGAACTACCGTGTCACCACACAGGATCAAAGCAAAGTCTTTATCAAAACCCACTGAAAAGCACCTGCTCTCTCATACAACTCACTCAAATTAAGGACAAGCCTTACCTTCCCCTCTGACCACTGGTTCACAGTATTTAGCAAAATTGAGTGCTGCCTACAGAAAGCAAAAAATAGAACATATTAAAATACTACCCATCTGATCCAGCTACAGAGTATAACTAGCAGGGTAATTAATTCCTGTGCAAAACCAACAAATTCTTTTTCAGTCAATAATTATGCCACTTGCTTACAAACATTATATTGTAAAACATGGCAACATTTCTGTACCATAAAATACAAACAGAAGTAATCTATCACAGGTTACACGGCTTTGAGCTCAGCAAGATCTATTCACTGTACTTGGGAGGTTGCATTTTTTTTAAACTAACATAATAATTTATCATTATAAATGCAATAAAAATGTTTTCATGAACTCTTCTTACTCCCTTCATTTTCAAATAAAACTTTCCATTCCAGGAGAAGTTCAGCACATTTAAACACAAGCAGAAATCATTTATTTTAAAAAAATCAACCAATCACAAAAAAACCTGGTAACATATTCAATATGCAAATGAACTCCTTTTGCCTAAAGTAAGATTAAGAGATTTTTGACAACACTATAATCAAGACTTTCTTCTAAAATGTTTAAATCAATATCACACAGAATTTCATAAAATACCAATCCTCAGATTTCATTCTCTTTTTGTCCTACTGCACTTTAATAAATCTCCGTGCTAATACACAAAACTCAATGCAGTAACTTCCATATATACATCTAATAAAATTCCAGAATGTACTATTAATAATCACACATAATAGCATATGCATTTAGAGTCTATATTAGACACTACGGAGTTCAGAAGCCTGCATTCAGTTTTATGTGTCTGTCACTATCTTCTATGGAAGAGACTTGTCAACCACATAAAGAATTTAGGGTCCAATCACAAGTATTTTCATAGTGTTGTACAAGCAAATGATGCATCTAAAGCTAATGAAATTCTCATCAGCAGAGCCACTTAAGTACATGTCTGCAAGAACTGTGACCCTGGTTTCTATTTCTGTCTCCAGCAATCTCATTTAAATATAAAACCTGTATGGTTAACAGATAAGTTCAGCTGAAATTCAGCAACACGTTCCTGAGGGAAACACAGGCACAACTTTCAGATAATCTCTCAAGCACCAATTTGTTCACTGATCATGTCAAACTTGTAAAATTTCCTTGTACACAGTATAGTTATTTAAATAATAATTGGATAAGATAATGTTTGTTATTGTTATTAAGCTTTTCTTATGCAAAGCTCACCATCAAGTAATTCAATTTTCTTCTGTTAAGTTTGTTTACTATTACATTATATGGTTAAGATGCCTTTTTCCAAATACTTTCAATGTATTACCAGAAAATTACACAGCACTGGAAGCCCTTTACAGGCATCCAAACAACTGCAACCTTTGTTATGGATTTTTAGGGCAACTGCATCTTAAGCTAACACGTTCTTAAGAGGGCAAATTTACACTAGATATAACGAAGGCTTTTTTACTATGAAGATGGTGAGACACAAAGAGGCTGCCAGAGAAACTATGGGTGCCCCATCCCTGCAAGTGTTCAAGGCCAGGCTGGATGAGGCTTTGAGCAGCCTGGTCTAGTGGAGAGTGTCCCCACCCATGGCAGGAGAGTTGGAACTAGATCTTTAAGGTCCCTTCCAACCCAAAACATCCTATATGCTCCGATTTTCTCTTTGTCCGTATTCAACAATAAATCTTGACTTTCAGAGCAACAATAAATCTAGACTTTCATTTGGCAAAAGACATCCCAAAACAAAACAGCAACTCTAAAGAAGCTCATCTCACCAGATGCCGAAGTTCTTTCAGGTCCCTACAGACCATGTAGAAGACACCAAGCAAAATATTGATATATGCAGAGTAGAAATCTGCAGAATATTCTGGGGGATGATTCTGAGACAAGATCTTCTGCAGATGTCCTGTTTAAACAAAAATAAAGGTTGCTTGTTTAAAGCCAACTTAATAAATTGACAACATTTGTGGAAAAACAGACAATAACCATCACTAAAAAAACCCCAACAAAATCCACCAAAACCGACACTGATTTAAAGAACCAGTAAACGTAATGGAATCAAAATATTACTTTGAGATGTTCTGGCAAGTGGAAAAAGACAAGACCCTCAGAGGTTGTGTGAATATAGGCTTTTACATTTGTGGTGGTTTGAACCTGAGTTGATGGACAGATCTTTCAACCAGTAGTGCTTCTCAATATTTACATATTTAAGTCCTGTGAAGACACAGGAAGTGCCCTTTTGGTTTGAGCCTTCCCATAGGGAGCGGGGGGGGAAAACGGGCATCGGGCTCCATTCTTCAGAATGGCCCCGGGGGCACAGGCCCCAGGTACCTGCAGGAGAACCCCTCAGAGCCGCAGGCAGCTGAGGAACAGCCTCAATGGCTGCATGGCCGAGACCTCCCAGAGCGGCTGCTGAGGACTGGCAGGAACCCCCTTCCCTCCCCACCTCCCCTCGGTGGCCCGTGCAGACCAACAGGAGCTGACAGAGCTTTCTGCAACCAACCCAGCCTATATTGAACTGCAAAACAACATCAATTAACCAGCAGCACGAAGGAAGCGAGGCTTTCCCCATCGTAAAGCCCAAACAACGAAGACCACTCTACAACATGGCATCCTCAAGGTCAGAGAGAAAGTGAGTGAAGCTGAAGATGGCAGCGGGGAAAAGACGGCGGAGTCGCATTTTCTGCGCGTAGCTTAAAACTGCTTTTTGCAGACCGTGGTAAAAACTAATATCACAAACTGGTTTTTTCTCTTTAATCCATTTAAAGACATGGGGGGATGAGAATTCCGTGTGCAGCCTGCGGGAGAAACAAAGGTGACCACGCCAGGTTATCCAGGAGAGGGAGTAAGAGGGAGAAGTTGTGAGAGACTTTTCAAATTTCTGTGAAGAAGAGAGCTGTTGTTTTTTCAGGCTGGAATTTGCCCATCCTTACATGAGAATACCCCATGTGTGGCCCATATTATTGCAGTGTGGAAGAGACTGTGATTTCTTTTCATGGGAGAGATATTTTTCATGGCGGCAGATTTTCGGGTGGGGCTGTTGCTGGTGCAGTTTGGAAACCACGAGAAGCAAAAGAGACCTCTGTTTCCCTAAACAGTGGAGAGACTTTTAAGAACTGTAAATGCTGACCAAGAATCATCCTTTGTTATCCTTTGTGTGAGTTGAGTAAGAGGGGGAGGTGCTGGAGAAAAGGGGGTTTTAATTTCTTATTATTTCTTTTTCCTCTTAACTCTGTTAGTAATAAACTTCTCCATATTCTTTAAGTTTGAGCCTGCTTTGCATCTCTCCAAATCTCCTATCTCACAGAAGGTAAGAAATACGAACAAAACCACTACACATTCCAGTAAAATATTACATATTCTGGGTTCTGTAAAAGGCACACTGATAAACATGCAAAAAACTTTTGACAAAGTGTTCAACAATCCCCAAAAAGAAGATTAAAAAATTCGTTTACCTATGCTGTAATCAGGAAAATACATGGTGAATGGCTCAAAGCAACCAACGTTTGGACGGAACAGTTCCCACACTATTTCACTGAGCAGGATAACTGTCACATTTCTGTCAGTCTACACAGGGAAGAGAAAAAACTGAATGAGAGAGTGACAGAGAAATAACAAAATAACAGTGCATGTTAAAGCATCAATGAGAAAAATTATTATTGTGACTTTTCTGTTTCACAAAAATCTTTGAATTTACAGTTTATTACTACGCTAGTAATTTGTATTAAAGCTTCAGCTGGCCTAATCAAGCAGCTCATACATCTGCAAATCTTCATAATTATGTATTTCTCTCCAACCCTTGCCATTTCACTGACATGTAAGTTTTATGGGGTGATACACAATACCCAATAGATTCCACCCCAAAATCAAGAGAACATTTTAATATAGTAATTAAACACAGACTTTCAGAGCAACCAGGAAAAGTTAAAAAGCAGAAAGAAATCTCAGCACTTCTGGAACCAAGCTATCTTGTACCTTATTTTAAAGGCAATCTGGTCTTTAAAAACAAACCAAACCAAACCAAATATGTAGCATTATTTACTCTCCCAGCTGTTTTACTAGTTACCAACAATGGGGTTGTTCATAGTAACACACTGTTTTTAATCAGGTTTTTATTGACAAAATACCTGCCTCAGTTTGGATGTTTTGGCCAATAAGTAACAAAATGCGTCATATTACAAACAACATTCCTCATTTTGGTCACCCTTAAAAATATTAGCTACTTAATATGAAGCTAAAACTATCTGCGAAGATAATGTGTCATTCTCCCTCTTCGCAAGGTTTTTGCAACCGTACCAAAAATTCTGCATAACAAAAGATGCTTTAAAATACGGTTCTTCAAGAAAGACATTTGAAAACTATTGAGGCACCTCCATAAAACAAAAGGAAGGAACCTGACTGAATTGACAGTGCTGTGAAAATGAGCTGTGAATGACTTGAAAGAAGTTTAAATGCTATTCTCTTCCCTGAAATGTAGTGAGAATCTTCTTTTTTTTTACTCACTTTTCCCACTCCTTGGTGAAGTGGCACCCACCCATATTCTTCACTGTTTCTTCTTCCTTTTTTTTTAATGGAACATAAATACTTTTTCCCTTTCAACAAGAAAGTATCTTTCTGCATTTCTTCCAGTTGGTTTCCTCTACCAGAACTCCTAATGTTTCAGCTGACAGAAGTACTATGATCTGTTCAGCTCACTTTCTACTGATCATCCAACATGAAGAACTTCAGTACTTGCCACCACAATCCTCAGAGAAATCAAGCATCCAATGGCCTATTCTTCAGCAGCAACCCTCCAGTCCCATGACATCCTTCACTACGAGTGGAGTTTCTGGTCTGCTTTCACTCCAGGAAAGGAAGAGATGCAGTGGATTTGCACCTACAACATTGCTCTGCAACAGTGGCTGCACAACTGTTTTAGAAAGCCTGAATCCAGAATTCAGGCAACTGGAGTATCAGTATTCAAGAAAACAGACAAGCTTATTTGGAGGTTACTTTTGAATTTGGGAGTGTTCCTCTGAAATATTTAAGTCTTAGTCCATGGGGTTTTGATCCCTGAACAGCAATTATAAATCCAAGTTTGCCTCCCTTCTCTGCAGAACAAGTTGTTTCTGCTTCACGAGCAGCATAATCCAGAATATGGGCAGAACAGACAAAAAGAAACAGAAAATGCACCAGCTGTCAGGATTAAGAACACAGCTGTGAATCAGTCTTCATTCAGTAGAGAAATCAATGTGACCAGGAGATTAGGAGCACCACATAAAAGCTTTGAGATAACAAGTATAATTTCAGCTATTTACATGTTCAGACATTTCAAAGTACCAGCAACTTCTGGTTTTGTCTTCAGGGTTTTTTTTTTGAGAATGAAACATTTTTCCTTATTGCAAGGCAAAAGCTTTGATGCTTCAGAAGTGAGAAAGGAAAGCACACAGCGGTTTACTCCAATCAGAAACTTACCGCAGCACAATTCCAGAAGTGTGAGAAAACTCTCCAGCAAGTCAAAGCACATTCACAGCTGCTGAGCTGTGCAGCTCCAGCCAAATTAAACAGCTGGTAGTCTCCTGAAAATCTCATTCTTAAAAACACAAATAATCTAGAAAAGACTGTCAGCTATATTATCTGACACAAGCCTCCAAAGAACCTACAACATGTCAGATACTGTAAATAAGATAGCATTAACCACAATTAAAAAAAAAAATTAAAGAGTCTAATAAAAATCTCCCAGTGTTTAAATTCTACTTTGGTTTCTATTTCTGACCACTGTTTTGGGGAGTGAGGGTTAATTTTGCAACTCTTCTCATCTAAAGAATCACTTATCTCGATCTGTGAGCCTGGATGTACAGATACCACATGTTCAGTTACTTTCAATATGCAGGACACATACAATAATTTCTTTCCAGACACTTACCAACTCTTGAAGCCTAAGAAATGCTGGCAGGATGTTTGCTTCCATTTCCCTCAGCTGTTCTGCTCTATCTAGAACCTTTTAACAAAACAATGATATTATATAGACAAAGTCAACTTCCACTCTCACAAGGACTTAAAATTAATTCTTAGCTGCTGGAAACTGAATTGGAGAGATTATTGCTTCCAATGGGCTTCCAGGAAGCCCAAGCAGCTCTGCACCTAAAAAAACACACAATCCCTAGACAAGTGACATTCTCATCCCTTATGGCAAGAAGAATTATTATTCAAGTATCACGATAAAGTCATTATATCCTTAACAGCCACTGAAACCTCCATTTTTCTCCCCAAATTTATCTTATATTTCTAAAGTACATGTAGTACAGTAGCACTGTAACTACATGCTTACTTCTAGGAGAGTTATCTTTTCCCACCACAAAATTATTTTCCAGAAACAAGTAAGAGCTGATATTTTCAAAAAATTAGCTATCATCTGGAATTTACTGAACTGAATTTTGAGAGAAACTTTTCTTGCCATAGATTGCAGCCTAGAAATTTAAAGGATTTATTGTATGCAAACCCTGCATTGCAGTAACAGATATGTAGCATATGCAGAGCTTAAACAAGAAACATCTTAAGCAAATAGCATTTTGGGGTCTGGAGAATTAAAACAGAAGCACGAAGACATGCACAGTTATCCTTTGGTAAAAAAGTGTGTATTCCCAGTACACCTAAAATCTTGAATAGAACGAAAAAAGAGAACAGAAACACATTTCTTTTGTGGCTTATTTACTACTTGCAATATAAATCTGAATTCTGAAGTTCATTACATCTTTTGAATTATTGCTGTTGAGATAAAAACTATAGGTCCCTAGAAAATTATATTTTCTATCCTATTTCATATCTTCTCTCCACCAAAATCTTATGACATCTATCATTTCTGTTGCCCACAGTAAGGAAAACAATTTTATGTGGACAACCAAATATTTTCTGAAAATATTATTTCAGAATCCCACCATACAAACCTGAAAGAACTATTTCTGCATCAATATCTCACATTTCTTGGGAATTTATTTACAACTACAACATATGATTTTATATTGGTATCTGCATTTGGTTCATGCAATAAATTACTTCAGGAATCAAGACTGCTTTACACTGCAGACCAAAGAGAGGCTACATATTTCTACTAATAAAATACTGCTTATTGGACCCAGTGACATGCAGCTCCCAAACACAAAGCTTTAAGGTCTTGACCTGAGCAGATCACGCTTTTTAGTTAAATGGGAAACAAACTACAGCTCCTACTTACAGCAGAAAAAATACACTGTGACCCTGGCTTGTAGAAAATGTCAAGTGGTTCACAGAAACAGCTTTCCCCCAGGTCTATAAATCTATGTCTTATTCTTTAGTGTCCATGTAGACTTGTCAGTCTTCAATTTTTTAAAAAAGCCTATACTTTCTAAAACTGTCTGCTCACTTACAATATTTAGCACTTTACAGAAGTATCAAGCTACTTTTTTAATGTAAATGTATGAATGACTACAAGTTATATCTGCTCCAATTTTTCCTGTAGTTAAAATGGATAAACACATTTTTCATAAGTAATCACAAGCAATCAGCACCTATGCTTGGGTTAAGAGAAACATTTAGAATCCTTTGCTCGAAAGTAAACATTTATCTTAATTTACTCCGAGTTAATTGAGCTGAAATATTGCATTATTTACTACTGAAATGAAATAGACTAAGTTAGCATTGCCAGTTTATGTTAGCAGCAAGCTGGTCTTCCATCAGTCTAATTTAAATCGCTCTACAATAAATCCAAATGACATAGGTTAATAAACATGAATTGATTTCTCCCATTCCTGTCTGTTCCCATGCAGAATGCAACCAAAATACTAATTTAATACTTAATTCTTCATATGTAACAACTATTTTCATGATACAATTGAACCTCTGTGGTTATTTAATGCTTTTTTTTCTACAACCATTGTTCAAGAACTTTCTAATTTTCTGAGTGATGCCAATTTTCATAGAATACGTGAAGAATTCTTTACTGCAGTAGAATAGTTTTTAATCCAAATACTAATCTGAAAGTAGAATTTTACCGTAAGAAGTATTTTGCGAAATTCACTGAAGGTTATTAGAGAGATAAATTTTGCGCTTATGGAATTGCTGAAGAATGTCAATACACTTCTGTGACACTGAGTTACTCATCTATTTATAACTTTTTATCTGTTTTAAGTGTTGGTACATTGTTTTCTTCATTCCATTTTTAAGAAGTATGTCAAATTCATTAACCTTGTGACCTATATGAAACTATGAGACGGTAGTTTCCACTAAACATGATATAAAGTTATTTAACTCAGTGGCTAAGTTTTATTTCCATTTTTAAATGGAAATAAAACTTATTTAACTATAACCTGTGAAACAGAACGAAGAATGCTCAGTATTAATTATGAACTTCTTGCTTGACCGCAAAAAAACCCCCAAAGCAGTATGGCCACATTGAGAGCTTAATGATCCTGGGTAATCACTCTGTATGTTTCTCACAGCAATCAACCACGTTTTTGTTTTCTTAAATAATCAATTTCGACTCTTTTTAAAAACCTTTAATTCCTACTGCTGGCCTGAAATTTTGGTCTGTAATTTTTGCAGGTCCACAGTATATACATACAATTACACATCACTAATACTACAGCCTTCATATTGTCCTTTCATCAGGCCTCTTGTATGACTGAAATTTGTTTCCATGTTCATCTCTCAGTACGATAAATGCTGTTATAGATGTCCGCAAATTTTGTCTCCTTTATGTAGTTAAGATTATCACAGTAAAAAAACCCCAAAGACCTAAACCAAATCCCAGTGTTCTAGTACTCCATTGATTCAATCATTCCTGCAACCTAAATTTTGATTATTTTTCCTGCAATCTGCTGTTTATTCCACTTGAGCATATCATCAATTTTTAAACTACAGACTTTTTTTTCCATCTTAATTTTAAAGCTACAGGTCCTGTCTCTGAGGGCCAGGATGTAGTTGAAATGTAGCTGAAGATGTAAGATCTCAAAAGCACTTTTACAGAGGAAGTCAGGCATTCTAGTTCCTTAATATTATCCTTAAGCTCTATTCTAGCCAACCAAGCCTTGTCAATTGCACACTCAATATTCCCTTCTGCCCTATTCCCCACCTCTGCTTTCTCATTTGTGAAGTTATTTCACAAGGAAACAGATAAGCATGACTTACTAATAATGAAACAAATACAGGCTCTCTATATTGAAAGACTTTGTAACACTATTACAAGAGCATCTGCCTTACCAGAGATTATGGAGTTGTGCAGATAAGCAATGTCTTAAAAACAAGGTTGCTAGAAAATTATCTTTTTTTGCCTTAGGTAGGTTTGACTACTGGTACTGTTTTGTAGGTTAGGTTTGATGCTCCAATTTAAGTGTATAGTATAATTTATGCTCATTATTAGTTATACTATATAGTTTTTGTGTAGAAAAAATTCTAAACCCAGGAAAAATAGAGAACCTCACCTAAAGCCTGTAAACCAACAGAAAGAATCTGTCAGCAGGTCCTGAATGAGGTCTACGGCAAAACTTTGTGCAAAGTGCTCTGTAAGGCACACATTTCACATACAAATTATTGATAGCAATTACTTACACTCTCTTAGCAAGAATGGCACTGGACATTAAAACGAAATTACTTACAATGTATAATGTTTGATCTTGAAGTTCCCGACTCGCCACAGCTTGTTTAAACAGACGAACAAAGTCATTCAAAGTATCACAATGCACAGGACAGGTCTGTTCTGTGTCAGAAGAAGAGCTTTGCAACTGGATGAGAATTTCTTCTAGAAGAAGTCGTGATGTAAAGTATTCCATACAGTTCACAAACACATGAGGAAGCTGAAGAGAACAAAAAAATGATACAACTGTATTCGGCTCTTTCAGTGTAAATACTCCAGAAATAGTTTTCTCTTCCATATGAGAGAATGAAAGAAACCATATCCTGCCAACAGACTATAGAGCAAAACCAAAAAAAAAACTTGTTAAAAAAAAGGATCAATTATGTATCCAGTCAAAATACTATGTATCACAAACTGAAGAGAGAGCTGATGAATGTTCAAATGGAGCAGCATACCTTCTAATTATGTTTATAATTGAAACACAATGTATCCTTTAACTACATTGAAAAATTGTGAGCAATACATAAAAAGAAAACCGAATGGCATTTATTTCAAAGAAATTTAGACCATTGTAAGACATTACAGTATCATAAAATGGCTTATTATGAATTACAGTGTCTAGAAAACACAGTCATCTCAGACTTACATTACAAAAAAAGTAATCTAGGAGCACACCCCCCAGAACTACTCTGAATGTTTTTGGCATTCAAAGCATACAAATGATAAAGCGTAAGCTTCTATATGAGACTCATGTGATCAGCATCATTGTGAATATTTTTAGAAAACCAGGTATTTTCAGAGCAAAGAGTGAGTGAAAAAAACAGAGTATGAGATATATTATCAGTATCAATTTAGTAATATTGAAAATCTATGGTCATTTGTCTTTAAATAGAAGACACTATAACCTACAAAATATTACCAGTAGTCAAACCTATCTAAGGCAAAAAAAGATAATTTTCTAGCAACCTTGTTTTTAAGACATTGCTTATCTGCACAACTCCATAATCTCTGGTAAGGCGGATGCTCTTTTTCACGCTTAACATTAAAACCTCTGGAAAACATTAGTCACTGGGATGGAGCAATGTGTTTGTCTAGAACAACAAAAAAAAATCCAAGTACTTCATTCCGGTCTTTCTACTTAAAATACAATATATGGCATATGATTCAGCAGATGTGGGGAAGTGTGGGTAGATGCTGGCAATCCACTCACCCAGCATGTAATAAAAAACTTTTATATGATTTTGAACACCATTAAAAAGAAAGGCTACATCACCAAAAACAGCTATTCAAAGTGCTGCACCTCCATAGCAGAAGGAAAGCTGGGTGCCCCAGATGTGATTCACACCTCTACATTACGTAGGAGACACCTATATGTGGTGCAAGGAAGTTCTGTAGAGAGAGTTGCTGCTTAGAACCAGCTGCTTTCCAGGGTCAGGCCATATCTTTGGATATGGTGCAAGAGGTCAGCAGAGTGCTGTGAGCAAGGCATGAAAATGCCACTTCACGGAAGAGGATCATAAACCCCTGTCTTCTACTCTTCTCCCTCCGCAGAATTTTTAGTGAAGGGGGTTTCTGCATAAAACCCAGTCCTGCAGATGAGTGATAAGTTCACTGTGGACAAGCCGAAAGCATCAGGGCTATAGAAACACACAAATGGAAACTTATGGTTTGAGCATGAAGTGAGCACCTGTCTCTGGATTTGAATACCTGAATTTCATGACTGACAGAAACAGAGATATTAACAGATCTAGGTGAAAATTTCTGTAATGACACCCTTCAACTTAGGAGGACTTTAGAACATGTTTTGGGAAAAATTAAAACAAGGAGTCAATGGAGCTACTTCAGGCTGAGTCATGGAGACAAGGTGAACAATATTTGCATCCTTTCTTATCGCTTTTAAACTTTCTTTAAAAATTTATTATGATTTATATTGTACCTCAGTATGTACAACTTCATTTTATCCTAAGTGCACTAGTGAGAAGAGTGATGCATTCACAACACACTAAGTGGAGGGAAAGAATCAAGAAGGCAGAAATGGTTGAGGAAACAAACCATTTTGAGAAAGTTGAGGCTGTTTTGAGGAACCATGGTTTTAAATCATAAATTCAATATCCACTGTGACCATTCTTACCTGTAAGGTAGTTAGAAGAGTTTGCATCACGTAAGTCTTTCCACTAGAAGTATGTCCATAGATAAAGATGGATGGAAAACTAAACTGCTGACGCTAAGGGGAAAAAAAAAAAGTCGTCGCTGTTTCAATTCTTTTTCATTCAACAGATGAAAGATTTATCAATGAACTTTCCCTCTTAAAGAAAAGTTATCTTCTAAACTGAGGCATTAAATATGAAAGACACCAATTATTATGGAATCAACACAATCAAGTTTTATGTTTCATCTTCACTGAAATGATGGGAGGGTAAGTTGCAAGAATGAAGTATCACGTAACTACCAGTGATACATAACTTCTGCAACAAAAAACAAAAACACACACAGAGAAAAGCAGTGGGCTCTTAATTCAAGTTAGTTAACTAACTGAAAATCTTGGCAAGCCCAAGTTGCAAGCCATACATTGCCCTAGCTTCTGCAAACACTACAATTGCCTTTCTTTTCATTAGCACCAAACAGAAAAGAATTAAATGGTATGAAGGAGGACATGGTAAAGCTTCCTCTTCTCTCACAACACAATATTTGACATATCTACTTAATGGTCCTGATGCTGTTTATTTCATGTAATTTTTTTTAAGATGCAGGGAAAATAACTGAATTTTTCTTTTTTTTCCACTCTGAACAGGTATTTATTTTTGTGTTTTCATTTCTGTGAATTTTGTATATTGACTTAAAAATGAATACAAAAATAAAATTTTTAATGAACACTTTTTATGAAAAACAATATTCAATTTATCCAAGATGAAACACTCCTGTGCAAGACATGCAGGTTAGAGTATCTGTATATTTATCAAGAATTTAAGTATCTATTTTTAAGAAAAGTTGTTGCCACTATGCTTGTAACATACATAAAACTTGAATGCTGTCATTTGATGTTATTATGATTTTTATCCATAGTTAAAGACAGAAAACAGATACTAATTTCCATCTTGTTACTGAATGTAAGCAGACATATCAATTGCTTATAAGTTTGCAGATAAAAACTCCCATTACTTTTTACCACAGCTTTGTGAAGCAGTAACAGAATCAACTAACAAGCCAGTGATTTCTGACTCTTATGACCAGCCTCAAAACTACTAAGAATCAAAACAATTTAATGTACTTAGAATTCAGGCACTCAGATATAAGATTAACACATCAAAACTAACATAATTTCTACACTCACACTGAAAAAAACTTATCCCAGAACTTCAGTCCGGAAAGAAGAGACTTACTCCCTGGTACTAACTGGCAAAGACAGAACAGTTGTGGCAAAATCTGGTTTCAGAGAGAGCAAGGCACAAACACCTTTAAGTCTGTTTAGGTCCTTCCAGCTGCAAGACAGCTTTCAACCTTCCAACGTACTAGAACCTACTGCCAAGCACTAATGTGAAAGATGGGTAACAAAAAATAAAACCTCAACAAGGAGGCAACCAAAGCATGTTCATAATGACATCACAAAAACAACCCTAAATTTATATTCTCCCCTCTGAGAAAGCAGAATGTCTTTGTTCTATTCAAACATAGAATACAAAAAGGATTACCTCTCCAAATATTGACAGCAACATGGATACCTGGGATTCTCGACATGGCACCAAACTTTCCAAGTGAAGCAGGTCAGCTGCTGGGTATGCTGGATGTTCAAGATTAGGCATTTTGATATTCCTGTAGTTAGTCACCTAAACATGCACGTCCCTTTTGACGTGCAGAGGCAAGAAAAAAAGTGATCTGGAAAATAAACAGTTTTCATTATAATTTGCTTCCATACGCATAAAAGGAAAACAAACAGGAATTGACATAAAATCTAAACAGACATTCTAGCTCAAGATAAGGGTGTAACCATGATAGACCTAAAAGACTTTGGCAAAACTGGACTTAACTATGTAAGGCATAATACAGACATTTCCACACCAGACAAAATCAAAAAAAGCAAATCAAAATGGAAAGGCATATAGGATATGAGCAAATCAATACAAGAATGAATTTTCCAAGTTTCGGTAACTGAGGAATTACATATTTAGTTCTGGTTTTATATAGATTTAAACTTGCAAGAGAATAAAAATGAGTAAAATAGATCAGTCACAGATCATCACCTCCCTGAACAGTCAATAAACCATGATTTACAAATAACAGGGAAGAGGACGTAAGGAAAGATAAGGATGACAAAGTAATAGCTCTCTGTCTGCTTACAGGAGTGCTTACCTCATCTTGAAAGCAGCAGAGCAGAGGCATATGAAGAAAATCCAGTTGATGGCAAAGACTGGAAATACTCCTTAAAAATAGCAGGAGTCCAAACCAGTTACATGAAATTGTAATATTAACGCCAATCTACCTCTTAGACAACAACTAGACAAGGAAAAACAAAGATCTTGACTGCTGTAACACTGGGAAGGCTGGATTTTAGTGACTGAATATAGAAAAACACCTCGGTCAAAGATATACTTTGTCTGCACTTCCAAAACTGCTGGAAAGATGGTACTTTTACCTGTTGTGATACAGACAACGTGCAGAGAGACAACTGAAATAATCTCAACAGGTAGATTCTGACTTTGTCGAACATAATATAAGTTGACAATCAAAAAGAAAGTTTGGAAATTTCATTAAGGCAATAAGGATATCAACTGACAGGATTATCTGTATGTTATCAAGACCAAGATAATAAACAAAGCACTGCCAACACTTTCAAACGTAAGTATTTACAAACAAATGTGTTATGCTGGGTATAAGTACAACAGAACAGGAAAAAAGATTAGCTTAGCAGAAGACATCAGAAATAGCAGAGGAAAGGGAAAAAACAAACTGTTCTGAAGGAGAAATGCAATAGTGGATTGCTCTAACAGGAGAGCTGCTGGGGTACAAGGAGGTTAATAAATACAAATGTATCTATGGAATACCTTAAAATAGAGTTCCTTTTTAGGACTATTCTCTGGTAAGTATTTCCACAAATAGACTTGAGAAAAGATTTTTTCTTTTATTTTTACACTTTGCCTTCAATGCTTTCTGAGGTAAAAGCTGGGATTGTAGAAACACTAACAGAAAAATAAGTGGAATTAATGAGGAAAAAAAGCATATCCCTGATAACGTAAGTAATTCAGTACTTGTATTACATCTACTTGTAAGTAATCATATCACACATAATAAGGACACAGTTAGATATTGTAAGAGATGGTCCGAAGATCCCTCATCTGCCTCACGATCATCGACGAGGACAGAGACTGAAAGACGATAATAAACCCCAAAAGGAAACGAAGACTTTTGCACAGGAGTCCTGGCCTGGCTGAGGTGGGATGATTGCCAAGTGCTGTCTGCAGGTACGCTGAGGGCTGATATGCATTCCTAAGGAACAGGTCGCACCTCCGCCGTTCTTGCTGCCTAGGCGGGAAGGACTGCACTGAAGCGAGAAGGAATGGCCAGTCCTGTACACCTGCTCCCGTATCCCAAAGCAACGGGCTTCACAACAATAGTTGTAGATTTCCTCACCCCCTGGTGAGTTGCCCCCCCACTTTCAAAAAGACTATAAAGCGACGTTCTGATTTAACCCTGATGAGATCTCCCCACGGAAAGAAGATGGATCTATTGGCAGGACCACAAGGATTCCGCCTCGCTGTTGGTAGCTATTAACCCCCCCCCTTTTTCTCTCTATACTTTGTTTCTTTATATCTCTCTCTCTCTTCTATTGCATAATCGTGTTGCTGGCACTCAAATAAAAGTGCACTGCTTGATTTAAACTAAAATCCCCGTTTGTGTTTCTTTTGCACTCTGAGATCGGTAAACGAACCATCATGACTCCTGCTTGTATTAGCGGATCGTGACAGATATCAAGACACTAAGTCTGAAGTGACTTGAAAAATAAGTTTATAAATAAAATCAATCACATATTAAGTATGGGAAATCAAAGTAATCCTGCTATCAGGGGCAAAAAAAACCCCATAATCATATGTATCGTAAGCAAATTATTTCCTATACAGAGAACCACGCAAATGGCCTTGGCCCATTTTATCAGCTTTGAACGGGTCTGTGCATCTCTCCATCGTATGTATTCAGATGTCTGTTCAAAACGGAATGAAGAAACAAAAACCCAAACAGCTTGATTAAGGTTGCTCTCCAAAAAATTAGCTAGGTATATCAAGGATAAAAAGAAAAAAATTATGACAGGAGCCTCTAAAACCAAGGACAAACAAGTGGGGAAAACGTTCTAGAACAGGATGAAAAGAATTGTGTAAATTTAAGAAAAAAAAAGACAGTCCTTTTGCTCCACTGGTACATGAGAACAGGGCTTGACTGTGTCCCAAATACATCTAAAGCCATAACGTACTTCAGCTTTTCAAGGCCACTCCCAGCCAAACTTCCCTCCGGGGAAGCACAAATCGCCTGCTGATCGCACCGTATCTGCCAGCCCTGTCTGTTTCTCACACATCCCTGCAAATGGCAACTTACACCAAACACATTTCAGCCCCTGGATGAAAACTTACATCTCTACTGGCTGTACGTAGGTGTCTTAATCTCCAACGGGACCCCATTCATGAGCTCACAAAAAGAAAGGGTGCTTAGAGCAATGTGTTCACAAAACAATTAATTTAGATTAAATGGCAATGATAACAGAAAGATAAGTATCAGCCAAAGCCTGAATTCAGGATGTTCCAGCCCAGGGAAGGTTGTACGTGTGACTCCAACTAAACCAGGAAGGTGCAAAAAGCACTTACTTTGCAGCTGAGACCAAGTAAGGCTGTTAAGAGCACAAGTTAAACTTCATGGCGGGACTCCACGATTTACTTCCCTCAACTCACTGGTCCTAACATACCTACACTTGGCAGCCTTTTCACATTCTAGCATAAAAGATGGCATAAAAAAAATGACAGCACTTAAGAGACTAGCACGGTTCTGCGTCCCCTCAGACTATACCAGCCCCCTGACCGACACAGGCATGCCTTGGCTGAGGGGGAATGACGACCCCCGGCCTCCACAGAGCACGGCTTAAGGGCCCCTTCCGCCACGCGTGCGTGAGGCTGAGGGTGCTCCCGGCCCAGCGGGCGGCTCATCCCGCGGCTGATTTCGCTCCCGCAACGATTCCCACCGGGAAAGAGGAGCAGAAGCAGCTCTGCCCCTTCTGCTCCTCACTGCCCTCCTTCCCGCCCGCCCCGACTCCTCTCACCGGCTCCTCACTCGCTCCCGCCGCCGCCGCCGCGCGCGCCGCCACCCCGCCTCCCCGGCCTGCGCGCATGCGCTGTGGCGACGGCGGGTCCGCCTGGGGCGGGGCGGAGCGGCGCGGCCGTGAGGGGAATCCAGCGCTTACCCAGCAGGGATATCCCACAGGATATCCTGTGTTATCCCACCGGGACAGCCGCTTACCCAACAGGGATATCCCACAGGATATCCTGTGTTATCCCACCGGGACAGCCGCGGGGGCAGTCTGCCGCTGTGGGAGCCCCAGGGCTGAGGTATTAATCCCACAGGGACAGGCGTGAGGATGTTGCAAAATGCGGAACATGTAAACTTCTCCTTGATAAAGGTTGTTCTTTGATCTTTGTATGCTTTGAAATCCAGTCAACAAGAAGTGAGAATTAATCCGTGAAACAGAGACAGGCTAGCAAGCTCTAAGTGGTATCCAGGTGTTAGAAAGGCAAATTACTTGGTAGAGTGGCCGTGTTAAGTTCTAGGGCTGGACATGTTTTCATGATCTCAGACCTCGCGGGGGGTTAACAAGGCTTGGGAAGAAGGGTGTACTACTGCTAGTGGACACAAAGGATGCAGGATTTATGGGCCACAAGGACAGCTGGCAGAACTCCCGAGATAAAGACAAAACTAAAAAAGCCGACTGTGCTAAATCAGCTCCGACTGGGTAAAAGGTAATTCCGGCAGGGGCAGATTGTGACCACGGACCCAAGAAACCCCCAGACCCAAAAGAAGAGAAAGATTGAGCATGCGGACTAATTAGCACGAGAAGCGAGAGCATAATTGGTTCACAGAAGAGAGAATACTAATTAATAAAAGAACTCTGTAACTTGTAGGAAATGAACACTAACTCCTTAGTTGGCTAAAATGTGGAAATAGCAGAAAGTTTTGATAGTTGGAGTGCTTGATTTCTGGAATACCACCAAGTACCCAGGCTTGTGCAACTCAGAAATAAATAATCAATGTTTGTCTTGAGTGTATAATTATTGGCTTGTTGCACGCCAGGTAACGAATCTGATTTTTGGGGACAAGTAGAGTCTAACTTAAAAATTTGAAGTGCACATAACTTACATGTATTCATACTCAAAACTGCTTAAAGCCGGGTCTGTGGAGCCTCTGCTTCTGTCAAGCTCTGAAAATCCATAACCATAGGTTCAAATTACAGCTGAAGTTATATTATGCATAAGCAGTGCACACTGCCTTAGAGGGATAAATGTGACAACTGCATGCTGGCTTATGAAAGCTAAAGCGATAAACTCCTGTAGTCGGAGCTGGGTGAAATGTTAAATAAGTAAATAAGACTTATGTGAGTCAAGCATGACTTACTTTTAGCAGTCAGGGTTTTTTGTAAATATACATGTACATGCACAATCATCATAGCTTGGCCTGAACAGTATTTCAGATCTTTAGATATACATCGTAAATTAATGGACCAAAACCAACCTGAATGAAATTAGATAAAGAGAAACAAAAGAAAATACAACTGATTTATGGTTATCCATACAAATTTGTGTACAGTCTTCGTTTTTTTAAATGGCCTGCTATTCATCACAGTTTTGACAAAGCATAATAATATGCTGAAATTATTTTTACTGCTACTGAATTTGCATATATGGGGACAAAAGCTGTAATATTACTAATTCAGTCAACTTCTTGACTTGTGAAAAGATCTTAATTTAGAGCAATAGGTATGTTTTAAAGTGTCATATCAAGGCGTATGCTTCCCAACAGAGTGAAATACCTTTTTTTCTAGCTTTTGAAACCATGGAATCTGTGGGGGCAGATTGCTCTGCATACACATGGACCATGTTTCAGAAAAAAAATCCCGGATATAATAACTGAAAGAAGTCTCAGTAAGTCCACATTTGTATAGAGTATGTGGTAGGTGAAATGAAATACTTTGGAAGCAGTTCTTAGTGATGTTAGGAGCTTGCATCTTCTATGGATGACTACTGAGCAAATCTGAAATTTGGGTTGGAGTTGAGCAAGAATCCTAAAACGAGAGGTCAGTGTTGTAATCCGAGTGGGAATCGCGGGGGGGCCGAGTCGGGAAGAGGCTCCGAGAGGCGACGGAGGGAGCAGGCACACACTTATGCGGTGTATAACAAGCTCGTTTATTCATTGCCTTGCGATTACATTTATAGCAACGTTAATCAACTCATGCATATTACAAAACTTTAGCTCATCATTGGTCCGTTTAGCTAGTGGGAAACTGACCTTTGCAGTGTGAGAATCTGACTTTCTGTTGAGGATGTAAGCATTCTTCCCTTATCTCAGTCCTTCCAATTATACAGAACTAACTGTCTCTCGAGCCAAGTCAGCATGATTTACAATCTTCAAGGACTTAATGTCCTTCACTCCTCGGGCCTGTAACCAGTCCTGAATATATGGCTCCACAGGTCAGTTTTTAAACATGTAGTTTTCAATTCAGTGGTTCTGTTGGAGATTCAATGGTTCAGGCTGCAGTCCCTCACATGGTCACTTCAACACAATATAAATTCATATTACTTCACAGAAGAGAGTCTCACTCTTCCTATTGTGTCCCCACTTCCACTCATTTTCTGGTCCTAGGATTTGAGTGGTTTATAAAGAGAGCTTGTTGAGGGAACCAGTCCAGCTTAAATCAAGCCAAAAGATACTTCTGTGATTGCTGCCTCACTTCCAAAAGCCTGCTTATTAACTGAGTGGGACCCCCAGTCCTGTCTCATTTAGCTTCCAGTCTGCAGCTCAAACAAAATACCCAGTAACAATTTTGTTTATTAATCCAAAGTGCCACCATTATTATCATGAGGTAAAACTCTTCTTTTTTTCTGTATAGCTTTATTAATTTAAAATTATTAAGAATATTGTTATTGATTGAAATGGTAGGACTGTAATGCTATGTTTTTGCAGGACTGACCTGAAGTAACTAACACAGAAAACTGGACTCTTAAATCTGCAAATGAAAAACTACCACAGACCACTGAACAGTTCTGCCAATTACTTGGGCATATCAGTGTCCATATATTCCTACAGAAAATCTCTACTTCCCAGTAAAACTGCTTACATTTAGTAAGTGTGACTTTTATCTTCATTCAATAGGCCAAAACTGTTTAGTAATAGTTGCTAGAGATAGAATTCGTGCCTAAGTATAGCTGGTTTTGTGTAGCATAATAAATTTCAGTTTAGATCTTTCATCAACCACAGTTTTCACTGATGTCACTCAGTATGCATTTCTGAAGAGCTTTAAATTATTTAATTTATACTAATCTGTCACATGTCTTTTTATCTTATTTTGTCAGATGCTTAGATACCAAACATATTCAAAACAAGAAAGCAAACAGTAAACTGAGGTTTGAAACTTGCATGTGACAGAGCAGGAGATAGTCCTTTCTCACTGTGTTTGTGGTCTGATATTTTATATCAACACTTTTTTCTTTGTGAAACTTATTTTCAGTACAGATAGTGATTAATTTTCATGCAAGTTTTTGCATCCATGGTTCCAGTTCAGCAGCAAACTTTAAATATAGAATATACATTCATTTGGTTCAAATCACTGGGATTCCTCATTTCTCAAACTTATGTATTTAAGTGAATTACAGGATTACATTCTTTATATATGTCTTTTGATGTATCTAAATAGAACCATGTGTAGAACACATACATATTTATCTAGGTTCTGTATGTATGTAGAGCTATACAGAGGGAATTATGTATATAGGACATGTGCAGTAATTTTTTTATTTCTCTCTTTCTTTCTAAGATACATTTTACCAGAGATGCCATTGTGTAGGATACTATAGAGACTGTATCCAGATTATTTTTTAGCAATCTCTTCCTGTTCCAGAAAGTCAATTGCAGCTGACAAAGGTGCAGCAAAGGGCTTTGACAAAGAGCCGGAAGAAATTATTACTTTGGAAAGATGTTCACTTGAAAGCACCATTGAGGTGGTTTAAGAAATGACTGCCACCACATTTCTTGCCTTGTTGGATGATACAGCTCCTTCAACAAAGCAAGGATAGCGTCATTATCTACCTCTACACAAGTTATCCACTTAACTTAGATCCCCAGGTTAAGATTATTTAAAATATATCCGGGGTGATTTTTCTTTCAAATGGATGAAAAGATCTTCAGTGACTTACCTCCTCATTGTTCTGATAATGAAACAAGAAAGTTCAGGGGTAGTTAGGCTTTGTAAAAGCAGATTTGGATGAAAGGACTCTGAGTTACATCAGGAGAAACAGTCCCTGGAGACAGTTCTGTGGGCTGTGGATGGCAGGAGCACAGTATATTCACATCTTTTGCTGTCTCCCAGTCAGCCCGTGTCAGTGCCAAGGGGTATCGCCAGGGGTGACCTGGCACTGCTCACAGCCAGCAGGGGTTCTCTCCCACTGGCACTTGGCAGCAGAATCAGAAACTGAGATTTGATCCATAATTTCTCATTAAGTTTGCTAAAGATAGACAATGATGAATGTTTAACAATCTAATCGTTAGTGATTATAATCACCAACAGTGGATTTTCAAGGAATTAGTAGTAATTAAGCTCTCATTTATAACTCATTAATATTAAAAACAGTAATTCTATGGATTAAATACTCCCATAGTATCTAATGCAGAGGATTTTGCAGACAGAAATATATGATGAACGATCTAGAGTTTGAGATCTCCAAATGAGATTTGACAAAAATATCACCATAGGCAATTACTGCTAAATTTCAGCTGGTTGCTCAGACAAATCTGTTGCACAGTATCATAACAGTTTACTTAGAACTTAGGCCTCAAGGGAAGAAATCTGTTAAAGGTGAAGGAAAGAAAATAAATACCTTTCCTCAAGCTGCCAAACAAAGTCAATTCATGCTGGAGATATCTTAATTTTTTTTGTTACATTTCCATTAATTCTAGGCATGTTTGTTTTCCAAATTATTTTTCTGGGGAAATGATGTTCTACCACCAACATCCTCAGTTAAATCAGTGTATTCATACAGTGTATTCACCTGTATGCTTATTTCTCTAAGAAGGTACATAGAAGATTGCAGGAATGTACATACTCCTCACAGAGGACATTTACCAGGAGTGTATCATTTTTGAATACAAAACTGCGGAGTTTTGATAAGTTATTTTCTATTCTTTAGAAATCAGAAAGTCCAGCAAGGTGAATGTCATTATAGGTATGTAACCAAAACCTGTTACTTATCATGATATATTCAGGTTATGAAAGTCATGCCAAAGTGATGCCATTTCTAGCTTAGGTTAGTTCTACCTGGAAATTCTTGGCTTACTTGCCTAAATGCCTGAACATGGACTGAATTGTTTAGGCATGTGAGTTTGGACTCAATGAATTTGCAAAATTGGCATTTGTTTATAGATCCCAGTGTGAATTGAAATAAAGCTGAACTTGTTTTCATCTATATTAAACTCCCCATAGTGACAAAAAGTAACTCACACTACATTTATCTTTGTCCATATGCTGGTGTCCCCTGAACAGAGCCTGACAGCCTTGGCTTGCAGCTTTACTCCAGTTACAGAGTCTCCAGCACTGGGACATGATATCCTACCAATTTTAAAGTGGTTTTTTATCTCTCATGACCGCATCTGTGATGCAGGATTCACATTCCCAGGGAGCATAATCTGTTGGGAGGGTTTTGCATTCCTTAAATTGGACATATAACTGTTGATATATTCATTGTGAAATGGTTTTCTTTCATGTGAGGTTGGTATTATTTTGAAAATGATTGAGTTGATTGTTGTTTCATACTCACAGCAATATAATTTCTGGGGTTTTTTTTGCTAGCTTCCAATAAATTATGAGAGATAGAGCACAACATTTTTTTGTCAATATAGAATTGAAAATTAGTTTAATATTTAAAAAGAAAATCAATGAAATATTGAGTCTGCGGGAGAACGCAGCAACTGAGTCATCACATTTTTGGGCTTAACTTTGATATCACATTTTTAATCTAGAAAAGTAAAAAAGCAGCTAAATTTCACCATGGTCAGATAGACTACTTACTGAGGCTAGTAAGAAATATTGTCTACTTCACAGCTTGAACTTTCCTTCAGCTTATTTTCCATGACCATGTAGCTGTCTCAGTCTTATGCCAAACTCTCAGCAAAATAAATTTGGCATTTAGATAACTGCATTGGAAAAAAACTCCATGCTAACAATTTTTAATAATACTAATTAATTATTGATTAGTGCTAATGACAGCAAAAAAATTGATTTGCTGTTTGCACTGAGCTGAATTAATTTACTTGTAAAATGAATGCAATTAACCACTAAGACTAACAGTGATAATGTATTAATCTCCCATTTCTAATTCACTATATCAATAAAAAAGTGTCTGTTTGTTAAGTGATAACCAAAGAAAAGCAGGGTCGTTTCAGGTGGTAGATCTTTTATTGCATTTATCACCAGTGTGTTGTGGTTTCTTTCAACTGTGATACATAATACATGATTTGGAGAGAAAAGCAGTACAAACCTTGGTAGATATAGGTATTTTTTCTTTCAGTACCCTTTGGGTAGCAATAAATGACCACGTAGGACCAACTTCTTTCATGTCTTTCAACTACTTTGTCAATATTTATAACAACTGTAGTATTTCTCAAAGCATTCTAGCACTTAACTTACACAACCTATACTCAGCTTTTATCTAGAAAAATCTGTGCTGCCTTTGACATCTTCTGCACTTAGAAGTGTTTTTTTCAGCTCTTTACTTACTAGTATGGTCTCATAGTTGGGTACATCCTCTGCTTGCGACATGCAAAGAGTATTTTTGCTCATTATTCTTTTAATAGTCAAAACTGAGTATTTAAAATCAGCGTGGAAATCACATGCAGTATTTCACCAATACCCCACTCTGAGCATCATATTCCACCTTCAGGCTTCTGTTTGGTATCTCCATCTGTAGGTCCAGTGATTGTTGGCCCCTTAATTTGCCTCTTCTTGTGAAAAGTTCACAATCAACAGGCTGTTTATTGGACCATATAGGTGACAAGTATATATAGATGACTGGTAGATGTCCCCTTTCTGGGTTAAGGGAAGGTGGCCCATCCACCTGTGTCAAAATGTGTAAGTTTTAAGTGTGATTCAGTCTGTCAGCATCCCTCAATGCAAAACAGACTTTGAACAACTACAAAAGTCTCCCCCACCATCCCATAGGATCTTTGCATAATATTATTTCTTTCCAAGATATGATCACATGCTTCATAATTATGACCCGTATATTCTGTTCCAATGTGTGAGGTTGCTGTTCAAAAAACTGGAAACGCATAGACTGGAGACAGATCAGGTTGATCACCAGAGTAAACCATAATCACAGTATAGCAGAAGCCTAATTATTGCTTTTTAAATTCTTTTCCTTGGTATGTATCATAAATAAGGGCAATGTTAAGGAAGGAAGTGGAAAGAGAGAGCTCTGATGGGATTTAAGATGTATAAAAACCTTTTTAGCTGTAGATGGTGTTGATTGGAAGGACAGTGTTAGTTGACACAATGAGCTGATCAGAGATGCAGGCAACATTTCCTGTTAAAGAGTGAGGAGATGGCGTGTGATGATGGGTTATATATGCAAAAGTCCTGTTCTGAATGAGACATCATTTCAGAATAAAGAGATGAATGATAATGATTGGGTTACAAGTGACCAGGAGGATGAAGATGTTGCCCACAGAAAATCAAGGAAGAGTATTCAGGCAGGTTAAGAACTCTGGATTAGACCCTTTAAACTCAGCATGACTCAGAGGACTGATGTGAGAAAGGCTGTGATTTTCACTTTTGTACAAAAGAGGACTGACTTAAAAAGAGAGAGTTATTGCTGAGCTAGAATAGAGGTAGGAGCTAAATCTGTTTTCAGTAGAGAAGATGAGAAGATTTAAAAGAAAAAAGGTGTCTGCTGATGCTCTATCAAGAAGAATTCTTTCAACTATGAGTAAAAAGAGCTTTTGAGGACATTTCAACTGATGATTTCAGACTTCCAGACTACAGTAATTGTTTTCTCTGCAAAACTAGTGGTAATTCCAAACCCCACCTTTCTGCCAATATGTATTCGCTGATACCTCAGTCTTATTTGTTTACATGTCTCAAGACACTGCGTGTCTTGAATTATGTTACATTCTGAAAAGATCAAAGGCAAAACAGTGTAACAGCCACATCAATTATTTATTACTCAAGTCATGATGTTGGAGGTGTGATGGTTAAAATACAGCTATGGCTCAAAAGAGAATGCTGACCTCTTCTCCAGCCTAGCCTAATGAAGAAACTGGTATGTCAAAGTTGTTCATTTTTAAGTTGTCATTGTTACTGAGACTGCCCGAGCAGATAAAACCCAATAGCATCAGTGATCCTTGAATCCAGGCATGGAAGAAATGCCCAGTGCTGCAGACCTCCTGTATGTCCTGATGGGTTGTCACATGTTCACAGAACACTCCAGAAGACACTGCCTTCCTTCCTGAGAATGTGATGGTGTTAGGGGAAAGGGAAGTTTCTACGTATGTTGCAGCATCGCGTGGAGCCAGACTGGTGCTGTAGTGGTGAAAATGAAGCTGTTTGGACTCTTGATGCCATGGGCTACTACATGGGGGATCCTGAGCCTTCTGTCCTTCACAGTCACTGCATGTGCGGCACTGGCTTAAAGGACACGCTTCAATCCATGACAATGAGAGATAAATCAAGAAATAAGGAAACTTGGTACAGATTGCAGGGATGATCCCACACTCTGCGTGCAGAGTTATTGTTGGAGGATGAATACATGCTGCAAGAAAACCTGCTTGGAACATCTGTCAAGATTATAAATAGCTGCATATTCCCAGAAGATATGAGAAGGTTGAAAAGGAAAAGATACTCTGCTTTGTGCCTGCTGCTGCTAGCCAAAATATTCATTAATATGGATGACAAGGTAGGAGTGAAATTTGTAGCCAGCAGCTGATCCAGGTGGAGTCCGTTTCTTACTAGTAGTTCTGTTCTGAAACTCCACAAACATTGAGGTAGCCATGGAGGAGCAGACAGAAATAATTAGGGAATCTGTATGTTTAGAGTAAAGGTAAGTCTGCTGACGCCTACTTCACTTCTTTGCAGGGCTTGGCAGTGTCTACAAGCTGCCAAAAATGTGTTGGTGGAGAATGGAAATGGCATTACTCAAAACGGGTTTAGAGAGCATCCTAACATCTCTGTGCATCACCCCCAGCTAAGCTTCATTTCAGCACCCAAAGACACACATTACACAGAGCCGGCAGAACCACCAGTGACAGAACAGGAAAATAAAGTTTCGTTATGTCTGTAACCTCTTTTCCCATTCTCCTGTGGTGGAGACTGGTGGTTTGGGCTTTGTGCCTTCCTTAATAACCTCAGAGGCTTAAAAGCCTTTTGGAAATGAGCACACACTGTGTTCTTAAGAACAAGTCATAACTTCCAGGGTGTGTGTGATAGTGATGCCATCCTGTCTAACCACTAACACAAGGAACCTGTATCTACAGCTCCAGCTCAGAAAACATGAGGGAACTTTGCTCAGCTTTGTTAGAGTGTTCTTCTAAGTGAAGATGAATTTTATCACATAACTAGATTTTCATTCAAGAAAGCACTTTTGCTTTCTAGTGTATCTCTAAAACAAAATTCAGATATATTGCTTTGGTATTAAATTTGTTTGGGAGCTCCCACTGTTACCCCAAAGCTGTGTTTCACTTCTAAATCATCATATTGAAGCAGAAAGATATTTGCAAGTCAGTTTTTAAAACTATAATATTTCACTTGAGTTGCATTTGTGTGGGATGAGGAAAGAACCTCTCCAGTGTTTTTATTGTATCATTTACATTGCAGTCAGGTTCTCGATAGCTCACTTGGCAACTATTCGGTATTTTGTAGTTTGTTCTGTAGTCCCCACTAACAAACCCAGACAGGACAAGAGGCCACATGCCACACCACTTAGGGATGACCAGAGCCCTGCTCCTGACCCAGGATGTAGCTGGGTGGAGAGGGTAGAAATCTGCCTCTGCTTTGAAAGCTGCTTAGCCTGTTCAGGGCCCGTAAAAGCTCCTTCTTGTTCCTTTCTTCTTGTCCTAGGGCTTCCTCCAAGTAAGCTGGCTACAGACTAGCAAATGGAGCATAGCCCTGCTATGTTGTCCGTCCAACAGCTATGGGAGTGGTTAAAGTCCTTCATGCAGGCAAGGATTTCTGAGCATGAGGCTGTCCCTATCTGTGTATAGAGGGCCTCATCTGCTTGGTGCTCCTGTAGCAGAACCACACCTACTTAATATAAAGCATATGCTTAAATGCTGACAGGATGCCTGGAACAACCTTTTACAGGAAAAAAAAGTGATCAGCCTGGACTGATATGCATCAGCCTGTATTTGAAGCACAGTGGTTTCAACTGCATTGTCAAATCCCCTATGTGACTCCTGTGCATGTTTGATTTAATTACTGCATGTGATAGCCCTAGGGGGAACCATCTAATTTTTTAATGTACTGTACCAGTTGCTAAACCTCATGTGAAGGAAACCAGCAGGAAGTATGTGTAGCATGAGAAAAACTAATGTTCACATTTCTCCGGTATCACTCAGGCTGTAACTAATATCAGCCATTCCTCCAAAGGTAAGGGCTCCGAAAGAAGCTTGTACAGCATCTTACTGACAGAAAAAAATAGGAGCCTTAAGTTTGGACTCCTGCCTAGCACCCTTGCAAATTCAAGGCTTCATTAGAATTGAAATGGGAGGTGTGTGGTGGGGGCACTCTGCTCTGGAGCAGACTAACAGGGGCTGCTTCACACTGTCTTTCTGAATTGCTGAACTCACCAGAGCCTGTGTTACTGTTTCCATTTAGTGTTAAAACTGTCTTTAAAGAGAAATGGCTATCCTCTTCAGGTTTTTAGTATATACTCTGCAAGAGACTAAAAACATTAATTAGCATCAGTGCCACCTTCTCTCTTTCCATTCAGCCAAAAGCCTGCACTGGATTCCCCATCTCCTGTGTTTAGGCTGGAGGCTGCTCAGGGCTCCTGCCCTATATTCGCTTTACCTCCTTTTACAATGGCTCAGAAGAAGAGGGGACTGTTTCACAAGTATTACTACAAGAAGGATCTCTGAAAATTGTGTTGTTTGTATCATTCAGAACAGTGCACTGCATGCCAAAATCCCATGCCATTCTCTGGGTTTACTAGTCTGTCCACATAGACTTGGACCGGTCACAGTCCATCCAAGTAGAGTAATTAACAAATCATTAGGTTGATGACAAAATACTTTCAATTTCATCCTTCTTCTTTTGGATTTCTCTGTGACACAGGCAGTTCTTCAGTCCCAGCTTTTGTTGTCTGTTATGTCCAGTGCATCCATCCCAGTCTCTGGAGAAACACACAAAGCACTGAGTGTCAGCCACTATTAAAATAAACTGAGTAAAGTAAAAGGCAACCCCAACCATTGTCATTTAATTTCACAGCTGTTTCTCTAAGCAGCTTGTAAATCTGTGTGCTAGATTATGTGGGCATACTTCTCACCAGTCATAGGAGAAGGAAATGTACCTTGGAGCATACCCAGAAGCAACATTTTTCAAGTCTACCTTAAGAATGGGCAGTTATTAAAATAATTAAAAATATAAAGAAATACTAGCATTTCTTACAACCTATGGACAGCAAGTACGGTACTTTAATCATCCCCTGGTCTCTTTATAATAGCATGTTATTCCAGTGCACTGCATGGCCTTAAATGAAAGTGGGTCCTTGCCATGGGATGCTGTAGGCCTGGCTGCAACAGATGCCTAATTTCAAGTACACTGAATGACTAATGCTTATTATAGTTTTAACATTTCTTACTTTGAATCTTTAATGAGGCACAAATGACCATGTGAGCTCTAGCAGTGGCAGAAACTGAGTACTGTTCTCCCTGCATCAGTAGCAGAGGAGTTAACCAGGCAGTATCTGAGATGCACACTGGCCCCAGGATCAAAACAAAGCTAATGGCAGGTGACAACCTGCTCTCCTGCAGCTCCAGCTGCAGAATCCCTATGGCAACTTAGCCAAAATGAAACTGTCCTCACCCACGTGTCTCTGCAATTGCGGTAAGCTCTCTCTGAATGCCCAAAAAAGCAAGTGAACCTGACAGCAGATATGCTCTCTTGTCACCACAGGGATAAGGCATATCTTCAGCAATTTTTTACAGAGACCATCTTATCCAGATCATCTCTGTAACAAAAACCATGACTACTTTTCACTCTATTCTTAGCAAAAAGAACCCTCACAAAAAATCCTGCGATGCTCAACAGTGTGTAATTCACTGATCTCTGCAACAGCCACAAATCAGCAGTAACCTGATCTTTTGAATACATTGTTATCACCACAGACAGAGAGCATGAACAGAGACTGAAACAGATGAGTATACTAAGGACATTTTAATGGTTATTTCAAGTTCTCCTTAATCCAATCTCTGTACTTGAATTTACAGAATCCATGCTACAGGGTTTGTGTTTCAACATCATTACATCATCAAATACTGCTGGAGGGTCCTCAACACATTTAGATTTTTAAAAAGTCAAAAAAATTTGAAGAAACCTTCAGAAAATATCAAACAACCTTTAAGCAAGTTACATTCTCCACTAGTAGCAGGGAAGGTAGCAGACTGGTTCATTTGTGCACCAATGCAATAGCATTTTAACCTACAGCTGTTGATCCAGAAACTCTGGAATTGGATGTTTTGAGCCTCACCTTAATTTTCCACTGAAGGACGTGCAAGAAACTCAGTATTTCCCCAATTTTATTTCCCTTTACTGAACTGTCAGTCCAGTATATGTCCTCACATCCCAGTTTGCATGGCTTAGTGGGTTGGATTAATATAGAGCTCCGGTTCACACTCACGGGGCACAGTCAGCAGCCAGGAAGGGACAATCATCTCTGGATTCCTGATGTCAAAGAAGAAGAACTCTTTGGACCTTTTCATTCCTTTTTTGCTGGTAGGCCAGAGTATGTATAATGAAAATTTCCCTGTAATCCAGACTGGAATATTAAGATGTAACATTTGCTGGTTTTTTCTGTCTGTAGAATAAAAAATGCTGTTCATTCTTTCTTCAGTGCAAAGACCTGCTACTGAATGAATCTACTTGTTTCTGAGACTGCTGAGAAGTTGAGACTCCATTGTCTGAGGCTTAAGAAAGCCTCACTAGCATTCAATAGACTTTGATGTAAAATGTTCAAGAAAAGGATTGTTTAAATAGGAGTCATATATTAAGAATATAAGCAAGGTGGGCCTTTGACAGCATGGCAAAATCCTATTAAACCATCAGAAAATTGGCTAAAAGGGATGTGTTTTTTCATCCTACCCAAAGGGCTTTTGCCTGAAAGCTCTGCTGTCTGTTTGCAGCTGCATCAGGCAGTCAAATGGAGAGCTAACCTCTCCACACAAGGCTTGTCTCCAGCAGTAAGAAATATCATCTCTCCTCACCTGCTCTGATGTGGAATTGCTATAATTTGTAACTTGATTTTCTTCTTAAAACTCTTCTCACTGTCTGAGTCCAAGTGTCTTGGGATGATTTAAATAATAACACATTTCACCATATTCAGGTTGCCTCCCAACAGAATAACACACCCCAGTTCTAAAGCAAACTGTCCTTCCACAACCAATGCAATAAAACCCAGGTATTTTTTTATTTTGTCACAGCATGACCAAAGTCCTTATAGAAGAGGCAATGTGATTTATCAGTTGAAACGTCAGGAAATCCATCTCTGTTCCTCATCTGCCCCTCAGCAATTTTACCATGTACATAGGGGTCAGGCTGATCTGTGTCCAAGAAGAAGCTGCACAGCTACAGTTCAGATAAGGCTCACCCCCACACACATCCTGCTGTGAGAGAGTTGCACCTGCCATGCTGGCACAGCACAGGGCTGGCTCCAGGCTCAGACCACGAATATGTTTGCGTCTGCCTGCACAAGAGCACACAACGAGGTGTCTGTGCTTCCAGATCTCTCACTATCTGCATGGTCATTTTACGTTTTAGGTAACAGAAATTTTTGCATCTAGAATCCTATAATAACATTTGAAGTTAAACTGTGATCTTCTTTGGGGTGATTCTATGGAAATTATTCATTTATATGCCACATTACTTACTACTAAAAAAAACCCAACTCTTGTCAGGGTAGTAGGGTACAAGTAGTCCATGGAACTCATTATCATTCTTTACCAGATGAATCTGGAAATGCGGTAGTACATGCTAAACAATGAAAAGATGTCCAGGTGCCTTTCCCAGGGAAATGACTTCTCTTCCCTGTTGTGTTGTTGTTGTGTATTGCATAATTTGAGATGGTGATGCCTATCTCTTCTCCTGCATGATCAGAAACATTTCTTGTCAGAATATATTTAGAATATGGTTTGTCTGTCATTGCTTTCTGTTTCCAAAGCAATTACATCAGAGAGATTTAGGACTGGACCAGTGTGATTTTTTTTAAACAGATGAAGTTTTATCACTAGAAACCTGCTATTGATGCATATTCTGGATGTGTGGGTGCCTACCCTGCCAGAATCATTATTTCCCTGAAGATACTGAAAACAGTCTCCGCAAGAAGAGGATGGTGCTGCTGTACCTAAGTCAGTATGGGTAACATTGTTATGTTATGAATTCCAGTTTTAGGAAGACCTAAGAAATAGATACAAGTTTAGTTTGGAGGTCACCCTGGCTTCTCATTGCTCTCTGTTCTTGATTCTGGTTTCTGTATCTGACTAAAGACTTACTGCTCTGAGGGCTTCAATTCTGGATTGCCTACAGCCCTTAGATGCAGAGATAATGGCATAGGCTTCCATAAAGTCGGAATAAAATAAAGAATAATGAAAAAAGTTATGGTGGCTGGATTGGGTAACAGTGTGTGTTTTTAATTATGTTATCTAAATTTATATGGCAAATCATCTCCCAGGCATACATGATCACGTGGTACAGTGCAATTCCCCTAAATGCAAAGGAGAGCACAAATTTCTGAGCTAAGTCATTGTATCTAGCAAAAGCATAAATAGACAACTAAAAATCAGATGAAAACAATTTGAAGTCTTTATTTTTAATTCCTCCTTATGTCTTAATCGAAGAAGGAAGAAGAGATGGTAAAGCAACAGCAGAGAACAGAAAGAGGATGTCTGGCAAGTGGGTCAAGTTTCTCAGAGTAAGATATTTATTTGAAATAATACAAATTAATTTAAAAGAGTAGAGAGTGCAAGGGCAAAGAGGAAGAAAATCCAGAGTACGGAGAGGACATGGAATAGTCTTGCCTTCTCTAGAACTGAACCATAGAAGTTCACCAGCTTTGGACTTAGTTTTGCAAAATCCTATCTTGCAAAAAAATCAATCTTCTTGCAAGGCATCCAGCCCTGGCCCATGCTCTATAATTCACAGTGAATTAAGTTCACTTCTTTGGTAACACAAATTAGGAGGGGGTTTCTGGAAAGAACTGGCTGGGACTGACAACAGGACTGGAGAGGCTGAATGGTTTTGTGAGAGAGATGCACGGATGGGGGGAAGAGTGCCCCACTCTGCAGTGAAGGGCTGAATTTTTATTTCCATTAGATTTAGGACAAATTAACAAAATTTCTATGTTTTAGCAGGCAGTTTTAAAACAAACACACGAAAGAAAGGCAATGCCATCACTGGTTTGTTTTGGTTTTAGTCCATTCGAGTGGATAAGCTACTCTTCTGTCTCAGGCTATTGACACAATTTTGCACCTTTCTGCATGTAATCTTACTATCTCTTCTGCAAGCAATACACATGCAAATGTAGAATACTGGTTTCTGTTCTGGCTAGGATATGAAGCCAAATAACTTCGAAATATAATGAATAATCATCCATGGTCAATCTATTTCAGACAACTGCAGCAAAGCAGTCAGTAATTATCTCTCTGTGAGTGGGAGATAATAACTTGCTAGGAATTAAGAATCATCTTAAGATAACTTTGAAACAATAACTATGTAGACCAGTTTTTAAGGCAATATGCAGTATTCAGCTATTTCTTCCTTCCCATACATCAGTGTCTTTTCCCTTCTCTCTTTCTTCTTTCAGATCAGGCATCTGAAAAGATGAGTTGTGTTTCTATAGTAATCTGAAGAACTGAGTACACAAAAGGGCAACATCTTTCTCAGAATTTAATAGTCTGTTCATCAGCAAGACACTGTGCCCATGTGTTAAGACACAGTCCTAGTGTACTTTTTCCTGCTTTTTCTCTGGTAATGATAGCTCGAGCTTTCAGACCTTGACACTTTAAGGAGCATTAGCCCCATGTTGCTTAGAATATTTGCAAATGTGCAAAATTACTTCAGTGCTTGCCCCCACAAAGAGTAGGAAGTAATTTTGAAAAATAAAAAGTAATTTAGAGAGAAAAGGCTCAGCTTCCATGATCCTTCCTCGACTGAAGGCGAGGGAGGATCATTTCTGCAGAGTGCAGAGGTCACCTGCCTTTTACTTCAATATTTGCAGGTGCTTTGGTAGGATTTGGGGAGGGCAATGGAGGTCTCTTTGATAAAGGGGTATTTCACACATGGCAAAGTCTGAACCACTGCTCTGAGCACTTCATTCCGAGCTTTCCATGGGGTCTCAGCCTCTGCTGCACTTGGCTGAATGTGTTCAATTTGGGCTGATTTCAGCAGTTAGATGTCACAGGCCTATGTCATTACTCGTAAACATTGGGTACCAGGGACACAGATGAAGGAGCTGTGGCAAAACCATGCAGCAGGCTGTAAAAGTTGAATTAATTGGAGATAAATATGGGGAAGACAGGAGACTAATTTTGACTAAATTATGTCATAGACACTTCTAAATGTGTCTTTCAGAGTTACCTATTTATAACTTTTGATATCATTGAAGTGGCAGAAGAGTGACAAAACAAAAAAAGAGTAGGAAATACAGAAAGTTACAAGCTGAGACATCCTGAGGTGTTTTGAGATAGAGATGGATGAATACCCCCGCAGTAGTTAAGCTGTTGCAGTTTTAGATGTCAGCTCAGTACCAAACAAGAGAAATGGATGTGACATACAGGGAGCATAAGTGCCTCACACAGGTGGGAGGAGGGACTGTGAGGGTCTGGAGTGACTGGAGGGATGTCTCCAGTTTGAAGGTGCTCTGGCTGCACTTCCAAGAGGCCAGCAGCTCTTATCAAGGCTGTTTCTGGTTCCCAGACTCATGGCTCCAGGCTGGCAGAAGCTCTTCTGTCAGTATTTTTTCAGCAGACAATTTCTTCTGTTTATCAATTTTCCCTTTCTAAGCAGGCTGTCCTGCTGGCTGCTCACATCAAGTTTAGTTTCTTGTATTTTTCTCCGTTGTAGTTGTCTGCCACGTTTGAGCCTTTGTTTGGTTTATGACTTCTCTCTTTTCCTTATCATCCCATTGACAAGGTCCTGGATCAGACAATCTTACCAAAATTAACCTTATAATATCCAATATCCTTATCAATCAGTGTGATTGACTCCCATCATTGCCTCATATATCAGTTGTTGTTTAGGTTTGCATCCTTGTGCCTTCTTGCTTTTGGTTTTCTCCATTTTTTGTGATTCCCTTTTACATTAGGAAGGTCCTTGGCAAAAAACCCTTCATAGAGCAGACACTCTCTCCTTCTGTATGCCTTTGCAATAATAATTATGATCTTGCTGTGTGCAGTGAGGAACATGCTACCAGCAAAGGGAACCAGTGTAACATCCAACATAGCCTATACTAGTAGCAGGACTTTGATCTTGATACAAAATGTCACCAGAAGGCAGCAGAGAGATTTTAAAAAGGGAACATTATGTTGAAACAACTGAGCGCCCAAAAGACTGTGAGCTGCTGCATCCTGTATCAGCTGCATTCGAGAGATAACACGGTTGGTAACTCCTGCAAACAAAGAATTGCAATAATCCAGCCCTGAGAAGTCAAACCAATTCAAAATCCTCCCCCGCTAGGAAGGAACACAACCTGCTGTTATTTCATAGGCAGCACAAAGAGGGCCTGGTAGTACAATGCACTCATATCTGTTGATCAGTCTGACAACAATACCAAAGCTTAACTCTGGGAGATGAGGTGAATCCCAGGATGGCAGTCACATTCAGCAAATGTCTCCAACATGAACTTTATTTGACTCCACAGTGATTGCTGTGTCCAAGGACTGACTTTCTCCTCTTATGTCTCCTTACAGCTTGGCCTAATACAGTTGCTGGTGTTACCTTTGCCCTGAGCTAGATCTGTGTCCCTGCTGTTTGTTTTTTGTCTGTCTTCGATCCTTTTTAACACAAAAAGCTCAAATATGCCATTCACAGCCACTGGGACCCCTGTCAGACAAGATAACCCATTAAAGGTAAATGGAAACTGTTAAGGCATCTGCAGCTGTAATCGTCAGACAAAAGAAGTTTAACTGATAGCACCGAATGTTGCCAAAAAGTGAAGATTCAAACTCAGCCTTGTTTTTCTCCATTTACCTGTCAGCAGTTGCAGTAATGAACATGGAGTGGGATGGCCCAGCGAAGGAGAGTTAAAACACCCTTTTTTCTTTGTGTAAAAATAGAGCCCCAGATCTGCTGTACTGTCCATACTCCCCCCTGCCACAAGAGCCTGTGTCCACCCCCACCATGAAAAACACATGATGGCTTCTGCTCTCCACACTTCTTTCTTTAAAAAATCCTGCCTCTGAGGAGTAAGACAGTGTTAATTCAATCTGCAGAAAGCCTGAACCATTGCAGTTAAGGGAGCAGTGTACAGCAAGGGCAAAGAGGCACCTCCTACCTTTGCATTAATCAACATTTCAGATATATCACATGCCTTGAATTAATTTCCAGCCAAAAAGCAATCATTTTTCAAGCACTTAATACAAACCACATGCAGAAATTAGACATAGCTTTGATTGATGATGATTTTTCTGATCAAAATGGTTATTTGTGACATTTTCAAATTTCATTTCAGTAAACTCCAATTTTTTTGTTGACAAAACTGAAGAGCGTTCCCTTGGCAATTCCTGTACCACGGAGATCCCACCTAACCTTGTATTTGAATATCATCTCATTGGCACAGTCAGACCTAGGGAATGCCTCTGCTGCAGTCACTGAGGTGATTATATGGAACAGAAATGTTCACATTAACTCTGAACTTGCAGGGATAGAGGAGATTGGGCAGTTGATGGGACACACATTAATAGAGCACAGTCCGGTAAGGTATCGCACAGCGCAGTGTAATTGTGCTGTTCACTTCTCCTTCGTTCTCCTCTCAACCAAATCAAGCTTGATCCAGTCTTGGAGCCAGCTCTGCCAGTCCTGCGGCAGCCACACAGGGCTGAGAGAGGACTAATTTAGACTCATCAGTGGAAAATACTTAAAGAAAAGAGCTCATTCCTTAGTCATCACTGTGAGAGAGAAGGCACAGAACTATTCATTTTGAATTGCCCTAAAATTGTGGGATCATTCCCTGAGAAAAGCTGTAATCTCAGCAAATTACCACAGGGCAGTGCAAGGATGTGCACACTGGCATGTTTGGTACGTTATTGACTGACTCTACATATGAAGCTCATGTGTAGTGTTCTTACAGGTGGATCGCTCAAAAGACCAGCCCAAGACCTCAAACCAGCACCCAAAATCTCCTGAACACATCTCCTGGGTGCTTAGATGGGCTTTTTCAGTGCCCTGATGGGACTTGAGCTCTTATACCTTCTCACCGATCATCTGGAAAAGGACGAACACAGCTTTGTAATGGGATGCTTCTCCTTCCACCCTGAGATGCAATCTTGATCGTCTCTATGAGACCGGGGAAAACAGTCCCATAGGAGCAGGCCAAGTGGGGAAAGAAAATGGTCTTCACTTACCTGCTGAAGGACACCTACAGGACAGTCACTTGGTGAAGTGTCAGTCACCTTCCCCAGCTGAGCCGTTTGCAATACACCAGTCACAAGCTGAGTTTACCCTTTGATAGGGGCACACACTTCAGAGGCAATCCATAGCGATTTAGTATTTAGGAGGCTATTTGTGGTGTTACAGGAGTAATTCACGTGGCTTCTCCAAGAGGAATAATCTCAAAATAGATTTGCTCAGCGCTAATGAGAAGGTACTGGTATTCAATTGCATGTGGTTTGCATGCATTGAAAAAAGACATACAGTCTCATTAATCTGCTTTAACTGTGAGCCATTTTTCTTTCACTTTTAATATTCTCGAATCTAGGGAGTGCCAAGGAGAATACAGGACAGGCTGACTACAGAGGAGTTATTTCCTCTGAAATCATCCTCATCTGTCTGTCAGGAGTTCTTGAAACAACTGCAATAAATCCTGAATGTTTAACATGGTTCACAAGTTCAGAGAGAAAAATCAGTGCTCAGACAGCTGGGATTGTGGTAGTTATCTACGATGTCAGGGTACACATGTTTTTGTAAAAGGAAATCAAATGGGAAACTGTACTGAAAAAAAGTGATCAAATACGGTCAGAAGACAAAGACTGACTGCTGGCAAGCAGAGGAAGATGGATCAGTAGAAATGAGTATGAAAGGTCAGGAGAGAAAAATTAGCTCTCGGTCTGATTCCTTATTGTTCTACATTGTAGCCAAATAGATGGGTCTATATTTGCCGACACCATACATGTAAAGTAGCAGTACCCAAATAGTGGAACATAGGCTGTTATGTTAACTCAAAAATCCAGATAGTCAAATCCTTGGTTGCAAACATAACAAATGAGACAGATTTCTTTGGATGGCCTTGCTGCTCATAGATCACTGGCTGGGAAATGCTGGGATGGACTGAAGTCTCCCTCTGGTCCCCTCAGCCTAGGGAGTGAAGTACACAAGGTGTACAGGGAGGAATGGCTGCTGCTCACCATGTGTGTTTCACTGCTGCAGTTGTGGCCCCACCAAGGCCAGACAGTGATCAGAGGAATCCAGGCAGCGCAGCCCAAGAGAATCAGCCTGTCCTAAGCCCATCACAGGAGAATGATTAAGCAATTGCCCTGTTCCAGAACCCATTAAGACTCTCAACAGAGGAATGTTCCTCTGCAAACCAAGGAGGACTTTGCCAAGAGGGTTTATTATGGATTGCTGGAGTACTCTTGATCTGATGGTCCTTAACAAACACCTACAATGCAAATGCACTCCACAAGATCCTCACTGTGGAGAGGTCTTCCTTGCAGGGCACGGTTGCATCTTCGGCTGCTGAAGATTAATCAGGTATTGGCTAGGTCAGTCTGAAACTGATGTAGAAGAGTTTGGCAAGTTAAAACCTACATAAACCCCCTGAATTCTGACATATGAGAGATAAAAAGCCTGAGTAGGAGTATATCCAGAAAGAGAAGGAGACCTTGGGTGACTTGACCTTGTATTTAGACTTTGTATGTTGGGACCTTGACAAAATGTAGCAGATTGGTTAGCTGTTTTCACCTAAATGGGGGTCATATGAAGAGGCAGAGATGAGAAAAGAGGAAGTACTGCTCCCACTAACCATGGGGTGGAAGGCTGCAACCAGGTCTGCCCAGCAGTTTTCACTGGGTAGGATCAGCACTGCTGTGCACTATGAAAGCTGCCAAGGAAGGTCCCTCCACTGTGTACAGACACACTGCCAACAACCACCCCCCTGCACAGATCATTTATCTGCACACAAATCAATGCTTGCACTTTGCCTACAGATAGCTCACATCCATCACAGCACTGACAGAACCTGTGGCATCAACAGCCCACAAAAAATGGAGGCAACTAGATGGCACAGGCTGTTGCACAAAATAAAACAGAAATGGTGAAAAACATGGAATTGGTTGGTAGGAGCTGAGAGAGAGAGATGGGTAAATACTACTATGATTTCTGTTTCCTTACATATACAGAACTAAATGAAAGCATATTGTGCACATACAGAAATATACTATGCATATATTGAACTGCAATAAAAAACTTGTTAAATGGTGCAGATAGTGCACAACCCCAGAAGAATGACAGCCAAGGACTTATTTATTATATTCTAAGAACAACACAATGATTCTTGCAACTCCTTTTGCATGCCATGAATTTTGGTGGAAGATGGAACCAGTTAGCTGTAAAACAACAATTACAAACCCTCTCACAAGCATTGACTGTGGATCTGGGGAAAAGGCCTCAAATGCCCACTTTTTGTGGGAGGAGCTGCCAGTGAGAGCTGCTCACAGCCAGAAGGATGGCTCAAGGATGGCTTCCACACACAGTGCTCACCCAGCAACTCACCCAGGTGGTTGGTTGCCTCAAGTGCTGGGTATCTGAAACCTGGTAGGCTGCTGGTGAATGGCAGGTTTCTGGTGAAAACAGGAGTTTGATACTGAAGTTGAAGATGAGGCAAATGTGTGTAATGACAGGAATTCCTACAGCAGCAAAAAGTCCTTTCTGAATAATTTCAGGAGACCAGGAAAAGCTGATTGCTTCACATAGAGTATTTATGTCCAAATAATAAATAAAAAGGCAACAAAACACTCTTCTTTTAAAATTCTCATGGCTTCCAAGGCCTATTTCTTGATTTTGGAGTTTTGACTAGTGTCTTCAGATCATGAGTGAAAACCTGAATCTCAACTCTGTCATTTCTCTCTCTGAAGTAGAGCTTAGGACACTCTGAGCTCCCCTGCAATTGCAGGGGTCATTGAAACCATCACCCCAAGAACAACTTTCTTTGCAGCATAGTGTACTCTTCTTTTTCTGTTTCTAAAAACACAACATACACTTACAAGACCACCCCTCTACAACAAAATTGGTGTACCTGAAAGGAAGCAAGCAGAATGGGAGAGAAGGAAAGCAATGAGTGGGCATTCAAAATGCAAGTACTTTTTAACTGATTGCAAATGATTAGAATTACAGCAACACTACAGATGGTCTGTGGGTTCTTTTCAGTTTTGGTGGTCTTCTATTTAATAGGCTGAGAAACACTAGTCCAAAACATGAATAAATGTCCATCAGTGCCACTTAGTGCTGTTTTGATGGCTTCCACTTTCTGTGAAGATGTCCAGCACGTACCTACCAGTCTACTGTGTTGGTTGCATGCACAGAGCCCCTGGCAGAGCACTAACAAAGCAAACCACTTGGCAGATGTGGCAAATTCCATGATTGTTGTTATTCACATCTCTGCATCTGCTGGTCTGAAGCCCCAGAGGGTCAAAAAGTCACTGCTGTCATCATGAGTAGGTAAGAGCTTCATGAGAAGAGACACAAGGAGAATGCTCACTGTCAGCATCAGGGGATTCAAACTAGGCTTGAACTGCAACCCATTCAGACGGAACTTCGACTATTACTATTTTATTAATTGGCTTAGTAAAATTTATGTTCCTCCTGTCTTTGTTCTCTTTGTTTAAAATCAGCTTAAAATCAGCACTCAGATAAGGTAAAGCCTCAGATTTCCAGATGGAAGCTTGGATTGGAATTATTTCTATGTTCATTTGTGAAAGAACCGTGATATGATGATGTCCAGCTAATATTGCCCTATTTAATGCCAAATGCAGCTGGCAAAGTAATTTTGTGTCTAAAAATACACAAGGTCACTTTTGTCCTTTGCCAAGTATTTACAGTATTTTTCTGCCATTTATGTGATACCTTTCTTTTTCTAACTAAGGCTATCAAAATTAGACACGAATCCATCGAGTAACCCTACTGCAGTCACAATTTGCTGTCTCATATTGCCATTAGCTTTCCTTTCGGTGCAAAATGTATTCAGATTTTGTATTTGGTTTCAAGACTGTTTCCATTTACTACAGTATTAGTGGCAGCCCAGTCTGATTTCATATTCATGGTCAAGAAAAAATATCATAAACATATGTGATTTCAGTAGGATGTGGTAAGTTGTGGACTCATCTTCCATCTCCTCTGCGCTATTCATGAAACCTCATCCCAGTTCAAGCATCACATGCACTTCCTTGCAGATTCCATCTTTGCCCTTTTCCACTAACTTTCTGCCTACTTTGCTCATGTGCAAAGATCTTTAGTGATTTCTCCCCATTCTGGCTCAATCACTCTGCTCATGTCGGTCTGGAGAAAGCCCTCTCCCAGATCTGTATGGGCTTCTTACCAGTCAGGGAGATAGTTCTGAGAGGATGCCAATACCTCTTGATGTCTGCCTGCTTGATCCAAATATTCCTGCTGAACACAGTTAATGTCCACATCTTTCATCCACTGCCAGATACAATGGGTCTGGATGTAAGTGGATTAATCCATGCATACTGAGAGTAAGTCTGCACATTGTATTCCAACTTTTAACATCTATTTTTATTACTAGTATTACAAAGTAATTTATGTAGTTAATGACTTTTTTCATATGTCCTTGCCCCCAGCACCATGATTATCTCATATTCTGCAGTGGTTCTCCTCACTGTGAATATACGGGCACTACTTTGCACTTTAAAAGGACATAATGGTCTTCCCCATATTTCCAGACCTCCTCTTACTGTCTAATGAAGGGAGATGGCAACAGAGGAAAAAGCATGAAGAAGAAGATATAAGACAGTAAGAAATCAAAAACAGGAGTCTGTTTGCTAGTT
Organism: Falcunculus frontatus; assembly: GCA_013398115.1. Lineage (NCBI taxonomy): Eukaryota > Metazoa > Chordata > Aves > Passeriformes > Falcunculus > Falcunculus frontatus. Next base: position 444,678 of record VZRV01010130.1, read on the forward strand.
TGAAAGAGAGTTGAAATCAGTTGTTGAAGGAAGAATTCACAAAGAAATGGAGGTCAGGAAGAGAAAGAGAGTAGCAAAAGTGGGTGAAGAGAGTGTGTGGAAGAACAAAAGATGAATTAGAGACCCTGATACATCTTCCTTTTGGAGGAAGAAAGATATGTCCCCCAGAAAGAGAGAAAGCAAAAAGCTTGCAGAAAATCTGACACAAAAAAAAAAGGGAAGCAGGGGGGAAGAACAGTTTGTGGGAGAAAAGAACAATCCCATAACCAAGAGTACCATCTGTGTTAGAGATGCAGTTTGTGTTAAAGGAGAACTGTAGATGTTCTGTAACCTAAGCGTTTTTAGAAAAACTATGGAAGAAAGAGGAAAACTACAGAATCACAAGTAGTACTGGCCTGTTTGTCTTAAGTAAAACATCCTTCAGTTAATTGCTCACAGGAAGGTTATTCATCCACCTTGTGAAAAGGGATATTAAATATTCTGGATGCCATTCTTGACTAATAGTCTATGCATGTTGCTTTTGAATGCCAGGGATTGTGCCAGATGAGTCCTTCCTGCTCTGCACACCTCTGCTGACCTCCATGCTGGGGACTGCAGTTTACACTGCCCTCCACCTGGAAACACAAATTGGCACCTGAGTCTAATGGTGAAGATAAACATTTTAGAACGTGTCCAGGTCCTTTAATTCCAGGAGCTGGTTAGTGAAATGAGCAGGTGTGCAGACAGCTTACCTAATCCAACTGTACTGCTGATGTCCGCAGAGGTAATCCATCTGGAGGGCTGCTTCCCTGGACAACGGCTGCTACAGCCTGGCTCACCAAGAGAAATGTTTAAAGGGAATCCTCAGGGATGAGCGACTATATCTTTGAATTCCTGCCAGCTTTCACTCAAGGTAGTGTCCATATGCCTCCTCAACTGAGAAGAATATCTGATTTTGAAATTGCCATGACATCTGGCAAATGTTCATGTTGTATACGAAAGGCCATGTGAGTGCAGAATAAAAATCAGGGTCCACAGAAGCAGAACACATCACCAGATCTTCCCATTTTGCAGTGGGTATCAACTTCATAAAGTATTGGCAGCTCCTTGCTGCAGTTACAGCTGCAGTGTGGAGTACCTAAGCCTGCCAACTGCAGCTCAAACATAGCTTGTAGTCACTCATTTCAGTGTTGGGAAAGGTTTTTGGTTTGGCTGCTTGCAGTCTTCCTTGAAGCAGGAGATGGAATGGAATTGAGAAAGGTGAGCGAAATAGTTCAACTAGCAGAGGATGGAAAAGCTTAACTGAATGAGTAAACTCAATGAAACCTACCAAATATTTCTGGCACTGGTAGATCAGGTGCTATCAGCTGATAGAAGAGCTGTAGCTAGAACGTCAGCTTTATCTGCAGAGCATGTTGGCCTTTAGCGGATCACACTGCAGTTTGCCTGTGTACCCTGTCTCACCTGTATTAAGGTATGAGGGATCAGTTCACCTGCCTTTACCCATTTTTGGCTGCTGTCAGACACAGCAGAGCAGCAGGAGGTGATCTGTGAAAGCACACCCTCCAAGCAAGGCACCCTACCAGTGCATTCAAGTTACCACTGCATCCCAACTAAACTATCCTGCGCCTGCAGGACAACTTGGGGAATCTTCTTACATCCTTCCAGCTTCTTCATGTAGCACCACATCCCAACACATCCTATTCTGGGTACAAGAACTTCACTGTAAGACTTTTCTCAGGCAGGTCAAAGGGCATTTCCACCAGTGACCAGGTGTTCCTGGCACTATGTAATGCTCCAGACAGAAGTGCACTATTTGTCTTCATTTATACAGTAATATGGTTGGTTTCTTATTACTCTGACATCCATACTGAGGGCTCTACTGCCACACTCAGATCTCTTTTTGTCCCTCAGGAAATTTTTGTCTTTTCTGAAAATGACTGCTTCCTACAGTGGAGGTTTAATTCTCCATTTCATTTGCATAGCATGGTACAAAGTGGCTGCAGTAAATCAGAAAATTTAGTCTGTGTCCTACTGTCTTTTTTTCATCTCCTTCTACCTGGACAGATTGCTTATCATGGTATCTATTATCACCTCCACTTTTCAATACCACTTGCTGACACTAGCCAATTTGAAATCTCATTCAGATAAGTCTATTCCCTTTCCCTCACTAAGCTCACTCTGAGCTGAGATGGGTTCATTTCCCTGAGTTCAGCACCCAGAAAGGAACGGTACATTTGGCAATTACAGGAACAGTGCATCTTCACTGTTACACCCTTATCCATCACCTTTTTAAATAATTTCCTCCCACATCTTAAGAAAAACCTACCCTTCTGGAGTCACCCTCACCCGGAAAATGGTCTTTACCCTGTTCGTTGCTGCATTTTGCATGATTCCCCATTAATCTACCTCCTAATAAACCACTTCTGCCTGTTCCCAGTTGGGCATCTGCACCTGCTTTCACCTTCTGCCGGGACTATTGCAAGCCCTGTCAGTGTCGGCAATTAGGCAAACAGGACGGGGACCTGGGACTGACGCTCCGTGAGCTTTTTTAATTATTTTATCAATCTCACCTACAGGAGATGATACAAGCTCACGTAGCCCCAGAATTCCAAAGAATTTCCTGGTTACAGACCATTCTTAAAGGTTTTTCAGCCAATGGTATTCTAATAAAAATTACTGACAGTTCTCTTAACCAATCTCTAATAGTGCACGTATGCTTGTTATAAACAATACCTGCTTATTTTAAGCCTTGCACAGTATTCCATTATTCAGTTCAACTTTATCTATCTTACTAAGCATAATTTTTGTAACTCTAAGAGCTGTCTCAGCTGAACCTTGAAGCTTGAACCATTGTTTCAGTGTCCTTGCCTGTTATATACTTGTATCTTCTTAAAGTTCCTGCAGGCGAAGGTGATCTCTAAAAACTCTTTCCCTATAATTCTGAAACCTGCTTTTTATTCTCAGGCCCTAAAATCCTTTTACCTTTTCCTCTGTTTCCCACATGTCAGTATAGTTTCAGGTCTATATTCCTCTCCTGAAAGACCTCTCCTGGTTTCCTACCACCTACAGACCCACCCCAATCATCCCAAAGTCCCCTTCTGGGGCTAATGTTGGTATCTGGGCACAGTGCTGCAGTCCCTCCCTTGGACCTCTGTGCTGTGGCTCCCAGACCTCAGACCAGCCGGAGCTGAAATCCAGGATTTTCTTTCCCATCACAGGGTTCACTGCTGCTGTCACTCCAGATACAAACATGATTGTTTGTCATGCTATTATACACCTCCCCTATCAGCACCTTGTGTCTTTCAAAATTGCAGCTCCCAAGTGTTCCAGTCTATTTTGCTTACAGCCTTCCAGGCCGTGCCCCACGCCTGCCTTACTCCTACCAAAGCATTCCCTGGTTTCTGGTCCTATATCTCCTCTGATTTTATACCACTACACTTTGCACTATTTTCCCTTGCTGCAATTATTGTTATTCCTAGGCTTTTGTACGCACAATATCTTATAAAAATAAATTGAGCCTCTGCTCTTTTTACTGTTTTCTACCCATAGGGGAAAGTAATTCATTTGTTTGAGGAGAGGGGTGTTGAGGAGGCACCAACACTAGGTCGAAACACCTCAAACCTAAAACAGATTACACTTTGCTAAAAGGCAGAGAGAACAAAATGTTTCTTCAGTACTCTGGACATTTGGAGATTAAAGTTCGAAATAAAATTGGTTTGTATGTATTTCCCTTCAGTTTGTGTCACTTTATCAAATACAGTAATTTTCAAAAATGTCTCAGTAATAAATCAGAAATAAAACTTTGGAGAAACCAATGAATCTTCACTTATTTTTCAAAGATGCTTTTAACTGGTTAGCATCCTACAGATATGCATGATCCTTCTCTGCATGGATATTTATTATGCTTCATCTGCCTCATGTGCCTTTTAATAAACATATTAAAGTGTCAGCTAGATTCATTGCATCTCTGGAAAGAAGCAATTTTGCATCCTTCACTTAAAAACCAGTTTTGAAATGTCCCAAAGCAATTATTCCGCAGTGAATCACAACAGACAACTTGCTATTGTTAGAGAAAAAGTGCCTAAGGGCACTGCTCTTTTATTCTAAGGAACCAGAAAAACAGCAACGGCACACACACACCTCTAACCCCTCTGCTCTCTATGTCTCAACCCAAAGAAACTCTGCTTTTACAGTGATGTCTTCAAAAAGTGTAAAAAGGCTGTTACATAAGAATGCAGGGGAGTATGAAGATAATGGCCAAACCTGCACAAATTTTTCCTCTGAATCTTACAGCATTTCGTTTCCCAAAAAAATATATAATTTATTGCATCTTTTCACATCAGTTCCTCATAATGTAATCTTGGTATTACATCAGTTGCTGCTCTCCTCTCTCACAGCAGGAATTGTGCACAACTTCATTTGCAGTTTGTATTAATTACAGAAGATGGCAGTACTTAAAGTAATTATGATGCACAGCCAATAGGAAGATTCCTTCATCTTTTATTCCCTTGAGAGTGTGGCTTTAGAGAGTCTCTAGCACACCAAAGCTAGACCGGACTTTGGGGTAGAAAAATTACGAGCCTCTGAGATGAAAAGAAATTTCAGTATCTTCAGGTAAATTAAAATATTTGGGTTGTATTCAGTATGAATAGGAATGATTCATTGTATTAATTAATTATGCTAAATAATATTAGATACACTATTTGTATTAGTTCTATACTTCTGTCCACCTTCTCCAGTAAAACATTTTGGGTGGACTGCAGAATTTTGGAAATTAAAAGTGGGAGATCAATCCATAGGCACTGGAAATGTTGTTCAATGTGAAAAAGGTGTGAGGGAATCATTGCACCATACCCTACAGATGTGGGATCATCTGTGTGGATTTGAGGATCTGGAAGTGAAGTCCTCTGTTCCTGCTCCCACCTCATTCCCTTTGCTTTGTGGGGCACTCAGTACCTCGGGCTGAGGAGCAGAGGAGAGGACATGGCAGTAGCTGTCCTTGGATTTCTGGGTGAGCAGCCCAGGCAGCTGCTGGAGGCTGCAGGAGAGCACACTGTGACTGTGCTGAGTGGCTGCTCACTTCTGGGGACTACAGCCGGTTTTAAGGAGCTGTCCTAACCTGGAGCAGGACTGAAGCAGTGAAAGAAGTTCTTCAGGATGGACAATTCTGAAGGTTATAGCCTGTAACATTATTTCATGTATTTTTCTTCTAATTAGCTTTCCTAAATCTACATAAAATACAGGAGATGGTTTATTACTAGAGGATATTTTTCTTGTTAGATCCTCTGTATAAAGGGAAACAAAAATTGACTTCTGGGGATCATAAGACTTTTCTCACAAGTAGCTGGAAAAATTGCTATCTGCATTTCTGTTCAGAACCCTTAAGATGCAAATTCTGCTGCAAGTGCACAAAGCTTTACTAATGGGACTGATGCAAAACGCTATGAAAACCTGAACTACCAAAATCAGAGTTTAGACTCTTTTAATGTCCAAGGAATAAATCAAAGTATTTGAACTGCTTACGTGATTTCATTATTATTTGTGCCTGGACTTCATTATTTATCTTCTTCAACGCAGAGATCACATTCTGAGAGATAAAGACAAAAATCTAGTTTTACTACTCATTTCCATGAGAGTTAATAGCCCAGTTACTTCAAAAGAAATGGCACATAGCTCACCAAGCCTGAATTTGGTTCACAAAATATAAAGTGAAATATGCTTATGCAAAACAAAATCGCATAAAAGTCTTAAAGGATGAAATCTCACAGTCATGGAGCCCACAACAGAAGCGAAAATTGAACAGGAGAAATTCTAACTCTGCTACCACGAGACTTCACAATTTTTTGTAAGAAGTGTGGGTAAAGTGATTTATTTCTTTATGCAGGTTGTTTCTTTACTTAAACCTCCCCAGTCATCAGTGATAAGCCTGCTGCAAATAACACAAGTAAGAGTGTGCAGATAATATTAAAAACGCTGCAGAAATGGAAAGGCTTTTCCTCTCAACAGACTTCAAGTTCTTCATTTAATTTTTGGTAATACTGCTTTTATTAAGTTATTTTCCGTAACTTCAAAGTTAATTCTAAAAGGAATTAAGGATGGCAAAAACTACTTAAAGAACAAAGTGGGTAAGCCTACTTTACATTAACCTGAAAATTGAGACAGAAAACCAACAATTTGAGGGAGAAGAAGCAACCTTGATGATCCACTTATGTGCATAACCTGGTTTCCAAGTAAAGAATATTGTCAAAAATAAGTACAAATCAGAGGGGAAAGAAGGGAACTCCCCTGAAATATTACTGGGGTATGTCCACAGTTGTTGAGCAGATTCCTTTTCCTCCTGAATAGGTGCCTTTGTGCCATGTAGGTGCAAGTTGGGAACACAAAATGGATTTAAACTTGGTTTAATTAAATCCTGTTCCTGCCAATCTGTCTCCTCTTGAATAAATTACATCATGATATTTTTAATCAAGGCAAAGCCAGGGCAGCTCAGCCCACAGGATCAGAGACCCAGCTGTGCCCTGTTGGTCATTGCTGAGCTCTTGTTTCAACTAAGAATATTTTGAAAAGTATCCTGCCTGAATGGCACTGCAAAGCTTCCAACCACCTTAACAGGAGTCCAGTTTTGCAAAATGAGGACAAGATCATGATCAGTGGAGAGTAATTTGCAAGAAATTTTCTCTTTCCACCCTCTCTTGCTCACAGCTGCCTACAGTTGCAGTCTACCTCTGCCAGGCATGAATTCATGCTCCAGGGTGCTCCGGGTCATTGCTGTGAAGCTGCAAAGGGTCTACTTTATTAAGCACATCCTCCTCCTAGATTTCCACTGACACAGCATTATTCTATCCTTCCAGCAAACACTTTTTTTATACATCTGCTGAGCATCGGACAAACACAAAGTACACCCCATATATTTGTTCTAGACATCTGCTTCTCTCAATGGTACTGTTAAAGCCAGAATCAGTTCTAGACCAGATCCTAACAAGCAGTGCTTCTACTTCTGGGTAGAACCCAGTTCCCAAATCTTTCGTGGCTCTTGGTCTCACACAGTCCTTGTCCTCCCCACCATACTTGCACAGGCCATATTTGGCCCTAGCTAGGGTTGGAATTGGGAACTTGACAATTAAATGATTTATATATAGGCCATCATTTATTAATGCATCCAATCTCCAGCGATACAGAAGAGGCAGGAGATCTGAAGCTTGAGAATGCAAATTTTAATAGGCTAATGAAAAGGGTGATTGTCTGTGGCAGTGCTTGGGCAAGTGCTGATATGCACCCTTGGAGTGCTGATGGGGCATACAGACATTACAGACCAGTCCTATTTCAACTGGTGGTAAACTAAGAGAAAACACAAAAATGTTGTGTTTCCTTATTAAAAAGTAAGTCACAGGTGTTACTCTATGGCTTGGGAAAATGTCGTCACCTGTGAACTCTTTGTGTGATTTAGCCACTTTGAGGTGATATTCAGTAAAGATGGTGGCAGTAGTGGGAACATCATTTGAATGATTTCCTTTATTATAGGCAGAAACAAGTGCCTATGAACAGTATGTGGGGGTGTTCAAGGATTTAACAGTGAAACCAGGTAGCTCGTCACTAGTCTTTCACTAGTAAGAGACTCAACACAAAAAAAATAACAGTTATATCCTTTTAGTGCCTTTTATTTAGCTATCTTGGGAGCACTTTGCAAAGCAGATTCAGCAGCCAAAGAAGTTGAGTTGCTTTATGTTCAGTGTTAGAAGGCAAATCAGTCTGGGCAAGTCAGGAACCTGATCCCGATAAGTCTGATCCCTGGGGTCTGCACCAAACCTATGGAGTTCAGATTCATCAGGGTAAAAGTCATTATCACTTAACAAGAGCATTAACTATAAGGTGGAGTTTTGCATATACTGAGAAGAGAAATGTCCAATCCTGGCTGGTTTTTCGAAAACTATTGTTTACAAAACCAGACAATTAGTTCTATTTTGTTTGGATACGGTGATGTTAGAATTCAGATACCAACAAGCCTCTCCCATAAATCATTTTGGACGTTACCTTTTCATTCCTGCTGAATGGAATCCCATACTGGTTTGAAACACTATCTACATTGACTTTATTGATGTAGTCCTTAACTTGAAAAAAACTTCCACTATGTCCCCTCGAAGACTCTTTAATAAAAAGCAATACAGCTTCTTTAGCTTTGCTTTATAGCCTGTTTTGCAGAGCTAGTGTAAGCTTTGTTGACCTGGACTGTACCCACTCCAAGGTAATAATAACCTACTGATGTGTGCAGGGACGGATGTAGTGCTCAGCGTTTGAAAGAGTGCTTGTCAAGTGTCTCATACACAAAAAGCGTTGGGTGGTTTTGTCGCTTGCCTTTTATCCATACAACATTAGGTGAATTTTTCTTTCTGAGGCATTTGTTGGCCTGAAAATTCCAATTATTGTTTTCATACAGACTCCCGGTATTATTTGGTTGTTCCATTTAGCACCTATTTATTGGGCCATTTCCTCGATCTTGGGCTAATTATTTTACAGAATTCTACACTGAATTTCCATTACTGTCTGCTGGTGTAATCCAGCTAATGATCCATGTCCCCTGGAAGCAGATTGCATTATTCCTCATTGTTTGCTCTGCTTCTGGCTTTACCATCACTCGCTTTGTAGACTGAGGACTTGGCTCCAGCACTTGGCTACTGATGAGGGCAGTGACAGCACAGGTTTAAGCAGATTGTAGATAAGGTTACCTCCTGGGGTATTGGTATCATCTCCTAGCACAGTTCAGCCTGAAAACTGCCCAATTTGAGAGCAGGCACCGTTGATCCCCCCAGCTACAATTACGTAAATACATGGATTCAACAAAGTTGTGGGGGCTGGTGTTACATAGCTGTTCTCTACATGGTGCCAGAGGAGGGGGGATAATCCAAAAGCCCACTTTGTGCCTATATGCTACCAATGATTTCTCCTACCAAGACTGACTTGATGGCAATTTTATACTATCTTCCAGGGTAAAGCAGTTAAGTGTTGTCAAGATCAAGACCTTATTTTCAAATACTTTTTTGACCATTTTGATGTAAAATCATTGAATGTATGAATCAGGGCCCTTAAAAGTGACTCAGAGCTCTTCCAGCTGTAAAACCAGTGAGGCAGTAAATAATTGTTCAGGATCAGAATGTCACTTTTTTTTCTGTTCTAAAGGCATACACCTCTACAGTAAGCAGAAATAAGCTGGAGTTTCAGCAACAACTGATGTTTGAGCTCAGATTTAGGGTCTAACACAGCTGCTCATCCTCGCTACTCTTTCTGTGGAGGCAGTTCCAGGGAGCACATTGACCATCAGACTCCTGACTGAATTAGAAAAACCTATTGAATACAAAAGACACTTTTTCTTACAAGCTGAACACTTGTCTCCTCAGGTATAGAAGCTACTGAAAGAATTCATAACATGTCTTCAGAATACAAATCTACAGCAATAAAGTTTCTGCAGGGTTGGTGTTAGACACTGGAATGATTTTCTTTAGAAAGGTACCTTGATTTCCATGTATCTTCAGAAAGAGATACCTACTTTGTTTTCTTCTGCAGCAATGAACATTAAGGGCTCTGTATTTGGTTTCCCACTAATAGGTTGTAAAATACTCTACAGTATCAGAAATATGAGGACAAACACTAGTCAAGACCCTTGGGAGACCCTTCTGAGACGGCAGTGAAAGGTGCAACTCTATTCTCCAGGTGACATTAAAAACTCCACAGCAGCCAGGGTGAGTCTTCAATGGAGCTTCAGGATATGTACCAAATCCTTCCCTAGCAATATGTGGAGTTACTTTGCAGAGACTATCAGTGATGGTAAAATCCCCTAAAAATGGTGAACCGTGGCAAAGAAGGGCACAGGGATGGGAAGAAGGTGTTCTGAATGGTGACTTGGTTATCTCTGCGATGAATATGTTGGGTGTTATTTTTGCAAAAAGCCAGTGAAGCATCACATACTGCCAGCCCATCCAGGGCATGGCACAATTAATATTTTTTTAGAAGCTGTGATTTATAAGATCTTTCAAAGGGAAGGAAAAGATAACCATTACACATTCAACTGCCTGAGAAGGTAAAGCACAGATAAGATATCAATGTTCCATAGAGGCTCTACAGAGAGAATGCATCCTGGTCCCAGACGAGCCTGACAACGTTTGCATTCTCACAGGGAAGAAGAGCTAATCAAAGCTGTGACACGGTTAAGTTCCCCTAAATTAGAAGATAAGGAGGAAGGGGAACTGAAGTCCCAGGAAATTATTTTATACTTCATTTGCACTCAAGAGGCAACCCAACAACTGTCACTGTCAGAGGGGGGACAGAAATGCAGGAGAGGTGCTGATCCCTTAAGATAACACTGAAGGAGCAGAGCACTGCTGATTTGTTTCCTCAGCTTCTGTGCCCCAGAGAAATCTCACAATGACAAGTACACTGGAAGTTGCTTTTGTTGTTTATTGTTTCCCTTTCAGAACTTGATTTGCAATCAGGAATTTAACCTTCTCTTTTATACATAGCTTGTTTTGTAATTAAACTTGCTGAGCTTCTGAAGTTGAGGTGAATCTTGTAAAGCTGTGCATGTGTGTTGCTTCAGAGGTGATGGATTCAGGGAGAGTGTAGCTTGCAGGCATTCACTGAAGGGGAGCAGACCTGGAAATTCAGAAAACTGGATGTTTTGCTCCCCATCTGGAAAATTTGGGTTTGGGGGCTTGCAGCACCATGTGCCACAAGGAGAGAATTGCCATTGGCAGGGTGTTGCCAGAGAGGAATATGGGGGGGAAACTCAACACTCTGGCACTGAAGATTATTTAATACAAATAAATGTGACGATATTGTTTCAAATGTTTGACCCCATTTAAAGTGGGCATTGAAAATTAAAATAGGTTTGCAGGCAGCTGCGTTCTTTGGGCAAGAATACGTGAACCCCAATCCACTGTAAAACAGGGTGAGAGTCACCTGACCTGCATAGTTCAGGCAAAAAAATCTCCTTAAATGAGCTGCATTTGAGAAAACATTTGTCTAGAAAAACCTCTGTCCATTACCTGCAGGGTTCCTGCATGCAGGAATCACAACAGCAACTCTCGAATCCTGCCACTGCTTTTAAGAGCCTAAATGTAGCTGGAATTCATCTGAGTTCAATTTTGAGCCGGTGAATCATCTCCATTTGTGTAATGGTAAGAAGATATCTGTTACCAAGTTTCTTTTGTAAATATAAGTATGGATTGATTGAGTCCTCTTGTAGCCTCACGTGTGCTAATCACACAAATTTGGGGTGTGGGGCCTTCCAGGTTAAAGCGTGTCTTCTCTTTTCGCTGCTGTTCTGCTTTTTATGTGAACCATTTGTGTGGGAAATGGAGTTATAGAAAACTTGGAGGTGCAAACAGAGAACATAAACAGCACTGTGCTTGAAGACATAGAAATGGACACGTTTCGATCTGAGGCCTTGGCGAAGGATGCCTGAGTTAGAACAGTAAGCTTTTGTAGAACAGTGAGCTTTTGTAGCTTGAAGCAAAGAATGTAGTTTTGTAAGTTTAAAAAATATATACCTTATAAAGACAGAAATATAGTTTAATTAAGTTTGAGTAAGTTTGAGTAAGTAGAAAACATATCTTACGTATGAAATAGTAAATAAGAAAGTAAAGAATCTTAAGTTTGACAATAAGCCTTATAGCAAAGTTCAGTAGAAAGTTATAATGTAGCAATATAGGCCTGTACAGCAGGCCTGGATAGCAATAGGATGATTGGTTAAAAAAGTACACATTGCGGTAAAACCAGGTAGAGCATAGAAAGAATAATGATTGGTACAAAAATGAGAGTGTTTGCTTGTTTGTGGCATTTGATTATTGGCTTAAAAAAGTATATAAGGCCTTGTAACAAAGTAATTTTGCCTTTGCCTTTTGCCTTTGCTTTTGCATTGCGCAGTTTTGCCCATTTACCTTTTGCCATTGTTGCTGCCATACCTACTGCAACAACTACTGATACTTTTACTTATCCGTCAAATAAAAATGAGACTGATCCTATGATGAATCATCTCTGTGACATCTTTTAAATATTCCCAATAACTCCACCAATCCTCTACACGTTTGTAATTAATTAATATCCTCCATTAACTGAGGAACCTGCATTACACATGCCAGTGTGAAATGGCTGCCGAATGCTCTAATTTGTTTTTCTTCTGCATGTGCATCCCAAAATCCCATCTATAGAGATGTTTCCTATCACTCATATGTGATGTTGATTATTTATAACACCAATTTGTAAAATTAAATGTAATACTAAAATAATGTATAGAGATGAAGTAACATTGAGTAAATAGCATTACTATTCCTTTAAAAGCAAAAATGCAGCTACAAGTTCTCTTTTTTATTTTTCGGATGTGTGTTGAAAGTTGTTCCAGCTTCCATTAGAAATTGTTATCTGGACTTAATGCTTTGTCTGTCTCAAGAACATCTAACCACTACATTATTATAGCGTATAATTCTCTGAGTGGGACTTTCAAAGACCACAGCCTCTGTAAAACTGATCTCTGGAAGTGATCCTAGGAAAACGGCTTTATGGAGGATTCCTGTTTCTTTTGTTGGCATAATCCAGTTAATGCTGGTAGTCCTACAAATAAAATGTAGTGGCATTATCCTTCATCTTTCATATTTTAGTGCCCTCAAGGTTTTTATTCAGTTTTACCTTGGGATGATATTATTTCTTACTTGTCAGGACAGATATGAAATTTTATGGCATACAAGGAAGGAAGATACCACACATTTAATTTTTTGTCTCTGGTGCCAAGGCAGATGACAAGAATAGATAAGGAATTAAATGCTCAGATAGTTTAGAGCCCTTATGGTTGAAACTACTCATAAAGTTGATCCGATTCAAAATACAAAATTAAAATATTAGTGCTTGTGTGTAGATTGGCCATGCAAAAAGGTGAAATGTTTAGAGACTGATCCCACATGTAAAAAGGTGTCTGTTCGACACTTTCAGTAGTATTTAAGAGCCTTGTAATTATTAGGCTAAACCACTATTAGCTTGTTCAGTGATACGGTATCATGCTGAGATTGTGAAAAGCAGACAAAAAGATTGAATGTGCAAGTCCTTCAGCAAGGAGAGGTTATTCTGCTTGTGGTAGGGAGGGCAGGTCCTATGCCCTCGTCCTGAGGGGATAACAATGTTTGGTGAGGTGCTAACCACCCCACAGTCATATCAATTTACCTGCAGCCTCACAGACAAATAATGTTTGCAGAGTCGACAGAAGTGTCTCGACAGCCACTCACTGAAACAGAAGTACACCAACTTCGTATGCATAGGGATTCTGGAAAAGGAGGGAAAATTCACTCGGGGATGCACATTTAAGAAGGCTACCAAGAAAGAGTTGATGTCCTGCCTGGGAGCTGCTCCAGTATCAACGAGTCTTTTAAAACTTCCAGCTGGGTTTCATCAAACACTTCAAAGTCCAGGGCAGTTGCTGTGACCGTGCTGGAATTGTACCTGAGTGGTATTGAGAACCTAGTCTAATGTCCACAGTCATTCTGGTGTTGTCTTCTTTCCAACCACAAAGAAATGAGTAACTTCTTAGGAAAAAAAAAAAGTCTTTTTTAGTGTAGACTTTCTATGCACTTAAATTTATTTCTGACTAACAAATATGATTATGTTTTGCTTTCATGTGATATGTAGGAGCTTTAGAACAGTCTCTTTTTTTGGTGACTTGTCTGTCATCAAACAGTTGCAGCATGGATTTTCTCTTCTTTTGGACTCCTACAAAGGAGGAGTTTTTTAGGGTTTTACCTTGCTTTGATATAGATATGTATTAAAATAAGATAAAATTCTGCAACAATTTTGTTTCAGAAGTCACACTGCACAAAACAAAAGTAAGGAGTGACTAGAGGAATTTTGGTAACCTTCTCATGCAAGATGAAATACTTAAACATCATATCATTCAAGGAGCAGGGACATACTTCATACTGAGAAAAGAGGATCTATCCACTGAATTACTGTACAAAACATTTAAATCTCTGCTTGAGGGCCAAATAATACCGTACACTGTCCATGTAAAAGAGCAAGGAACAGGCAGTTGATAAAAAGATTTGAAGGCAATCTCCCTGCAAGCAGATTTCTATGTGATCATTCTTGCTCTACTCCTCTGGACAATAGGGGGAAAAAAAACCCACAGGGAAAAAAAAACAAGAGCGGAGAGAAAAGTTTTTGCTCATCTAAATTTTTCTTGAGTTCATGAAAGAGCTGCTGAAAGGCAGAAAGGCAGCTCAGCTTGCTCCTAAACACAGTTTCTGTGGACAGCATTAAATCTGGTAAACAACTTCCTTTTCTGTCCTGTGTAGCTGTGTCATGGTCCTGAAGCTGACAGCATGTGAGCTGCTCAGTCCTGCAGTCACCATAGCTCTGCAGGCATGAGCCACCTACATGCCACATTTAGGCTTTTGGGTAAGACAAATGGCCCACATTTGATGTGAACAGCTGTGTCTTAGGAGGCATAAGCAGGATGTTTGTCACAGTGAAGATTGGGATCCCCCAGTGGAGGGATTTCTGCTTTCTCCTAAAGGGTAACTGCTAGATAAGTCATGGCCTGATGAGGCTGGACAGTGGTCTGATGATAACTGCAAGACCATGGACTGTTTCTGAGGTGTCTCCAAAAAGTGACAGAGAAAAGTGAAAACTTGCTACATAAGCTATGTGCCTTCCCTGGGAAATGTTTATGGGTCTGCAAGCTGGAAAAGGCTGGGGCTCAATGCACAGCTCTGCTCGAACGTGGTGACTGTTCTGCTGCAGCACTACCGAGAAAACCCTCTCAGGAGTGTTCTTCATTCACCCTGCACAGGAAGCAACAAGTGTGGATTCCCCAGCATGCAGCAATTTGAGAGCCACAGGAGAAATATGTGGGAATGAGGAGGGAATCAGCCTGTTCTCCAGGTGGCAAAGAAAACGTAACATGTAATTATTGAGCGGTGTCTGGTTCTGAGGCACAGCTTACTCCTTCTCCTGCAGACCTGAGGGATACCTCAGGTTCTGCTTATTATGAGAAGCCTGCAGCCTCCCTGTCCTCCCCCAACTTGCCAGCTGCTCTTTCCCAGGATAGTGCCACTGCCACTGGCTGTCACAGGGGCAGCCCGGGATGTGCCACTATGGCTCAGGGTGGAATGTCACCAAGGTGCTTGTTTGAGAACTACTGTGTCCCAAGATGAGGTCACCCACTCTCCAGGAAATTACTTTCCTGAGCATCCAGATGGCTGGGAGGAAGTTTTCTAGCAGGAAAAGGATACAGAAGGTGCAGCCCTGGAAAAAACCAAAAATACCTGAGAATAAGGAAAAGCAAATGTACTGAGAAGGATAACAACCTAAAAAACTGAACCCACCAACCAACCAAAAAATCCCCCAACAAAACCACACCCCAAACCAACAAGAGCAAAACGACAACAGAAAACTTAATACACCCCCTAAAAACCCTCAAAATTTAAAAAAAACCAAAACCAACCAACCAAAAAAACAATCAAAAACCCCACAAACAAAAAAAAACCAAACCAAAACAAAACAAAAAAACAAAACAAAGCAAAAAACCCCAAACCAAAAAACAAAACCAAAATCAAACAAACAGAAAAACCCCAACCAACCAACCAAAAAAAAAAAAAATTAAAAAATCTAACCAAAAAAACCCCCAAACCCATCAGACTGAGGTCTGGCTCCCTGCAGTGCACACCACTGAATACAGAAGAGGGACCAGAAGCTGCAGTGAAGCTGTCAGCTGGGTCAGGTTTGCCATACAGAAAGGACAAGGTGTTACCCAGGGCAACAAAACATCCGTAGCTGCTTAGGAAGGTGGCTGCATCTCTGCCTGCAGCAATGGCCACCCCTGGCTGGCAGCTCTGGAGGGTAAAACTGCTGCTGACGGGCAGTTCATCAGTCCCCAAGGTAGGGACAGAGCTGAGAGCACAGCAGCACACAGCAGTGCTGCCCTTTGAACCAACTCAGAGGTACCAGGATGCATTAGATAAACATCTTCATCCAATTTAAGCAAAATAATTTATTCATAAGTGTCTCATGAGAAAGGAAGGCACCCCTTCTTCAATATTTTATGTAGCTGATGTGGTTTGCAAAGGATTTGTAACTGACAGGTTAGTAAACAACCTTTTTTAAACTCCTACAGGAAAAGTGGGCAAATAGCTGCATTCAAATTCCTGCAGAAAACATTGGGAACCCAGACACTGCCATGTGTCTTCCTTTTAACAACAACACAGTGTCTTTACAATTTTGTAGAATGTACAGGAAAAGAATAAAAAGTTAGAAGGCGTTTTCTCCAGAAAGGCAATTATGCTGAAATATGTTGAAAGATGTCATCAATTTCAACTACATTTGAAAGAAGAAATCATAAAAATTCAAGGCTGAGATGGAATCTTCCTTATGTTTAATTTCTTAAAATTATCTTTGTTGTTGATATACATAGATGTTTATAGTACATTTACTATTTTTCTTACTTCATTTTGTGAAGATGAGGCAGTTCAGAAAGGTCATATCAGCATTTATGAACTGAATTATTCTGTGATTTCAAATTTTTCATTTTTGTTATCCCTGGGCATAAAAATCAACCCCATCACCAATTCTGACCTTGTAGGTGGTGGATTGCACTCTGCATCCCCAACTGTGCAACACAAAGCTTAAACAGAATGTAGTAAGGTCAGGAGAAAATCCTACTGTGGGACTTCACAGTTCCTTCTGTCGTGCATCCAGCATTCTTGGGAGCACACTGAAGGAGAAAAAAATCTAAGCAAGTTCTATACAAAAGAGGCTGTCTATAAATAATTGGAAGTGTTTTGTAGTGAGGACTATAATTCCAAGTCTGTCTGTTTTATAGAGTGTATGGGATTTAATTATACTTGTTGCAAAGCTTTTCCAAGCTTTCTCTGATTCTTGAGATTACTGAGCCCATACTTAAAGCAGTAAATTCTGCAAACTTTGTAGACCTTGGAAAAGTGGAAATGATGATCAAAACTGCTGTGGCATTTTTTAATCATGTTAAATGAATGGTCAGCAAATCATGGGTCAGTCAATGTTACAGTCATTCCTAGCAAGAGAATGGGAAATGGGGCTTAAATTAGTGTGTCAGAGTGAGAGTTCCACAGAGCATTTAACCTCCTATTGTGTGACATTTTGACTCAAAAATTAACACTGTCCAGTATCAATATTGCAAGTACTAAGTTATGATATGTTTTATTTTTCTTAAGAAGAATGCTTAAGAAAAGAAGGTGTCCCTGAAAAGTTCTGTAGTGATGAGTGCCTGGCCCAGTACTGGTCTTTTTTTGTTGCTATTGTGTTTTAATAAGGTTTGGAAAAATTCACACACTATCAGAATAGAAAATCATGACAAGAACTTCTGGAGCACTTTATAAACTGAACACATATGACACGGGGGAAAAAACAACAAAACAAATCGACCAACAAACAAACCCTGCCGCAGCCAAGATTCTTGCTGCCTTTGAAGGAGATGGGGTTTTACACGACTTGTTTTAACAGAGCCAGACAAAGCGCATCATATTTGTAAATAGGAATTGCAGTTCTGCCTGTGAACACTGGGGCATTGCTTTGGGATAAACAGGGTTGAAAATATTCGTAGGTCATGCCAGATCAATCAGCTGAACAAAAGCACTGATGATCAGACTGCTGCTGCAGGCTGGATTGGGAAGGAAGGATGTTTTAGCCTCACTGGAATGGAGTTCCTGGCCTGAGCAGGTCTTGGAATACCCACCATGTTACCAAACATCTGAGTGGTCCCAGGCCAGATGCTTGATGTTTTCTGTCATTACTTCCTAGCTGATGATGCTGTGAGCCAGCCTAGATGTTTCTTCCACCTCAAAAGTCAAAATACTGTTTATAAATTGGCAGAGGTTCAGAAGTGAGACAGGCGAGTAATCCAACATCTGGGAAGTGCATATTACAGTGATCTGTATCTTTGGCATCTCTGGCAGTTTGGCTTTTTCAAAGAGTAAGAAGCAACTTGATCAAGGTCTTTACGTGGGAAGAAAACACCATCTGATACATTTAAGTTCTCACATCTATTAGAGAAAGGTACAACAAAATCTAATACCTGGAAGCTGAATCTAGACAGGTAATTACCGTTCTATTATATCCTAAATCTTCTGTGGGGTCTTGTCACAGGCTGTCACTAGGCACTTTTCTGGACAAGTAAATCTGCGAAACAGACCAAATATTCCAGTGTCGCATCTTGATTTCAAGACCCACATTTAGCTTCTCACAAGTTACTATCCTTAGTTCTGGCTCCCCCTAGGACAGGCAGAGAAAGGAGCACTACAAAGGAAACAACCACACTATTTCTTAGTTAGATTTGGTTTTGTTTATAAGCTGTAACATTTGACACAGCCAAAGCCTGATGCAGCTTCCCTCTGCCGGATCTCCCCAGCCCAGGCACACCAGCCCTTTCCATCTCCTTGGCCGTGGCATTCCCACAGTGAGGGAGGGACAGAGGTCCTGCAGGCCGAAAGCAAGCACCTCTTCTGGCCTCTGCCCACTGTGGCCTTCTGCAGAGAGACATCCTGCATGGCCCTGTGCTAAAAATCTTCATGGTACAGCAGGGAAGAGCTGCATGATGCTGATGGCCCATTGTCCCATCTTCTCCATCCCTGGTGGCTGGAAAGGACCAAGGCAGTGCTGTCACATGAAGGCTCCAGCCCATGGTGAGTGACTTCTACAGGACTTCAACAAGACCATTTGTAGTTTGACAAGGAAAACTCCCAAACTGTGAGTTGTTTTCCTAAATACATATCCTAAAGACCAAGCACAAGTTTTTGGTGCGGAGACACAGTGTTCTGGGTGAATTGTTATAACCTCTGTTTTGCAAATGGGTCTATTGTAGTAATTTATCAAAAAGACACATTATGAATCAAAAATCAATTCACATGTTGAGATATTCATTTTGAGTAATAATACCAGGGGAAAAAAACCAAGCCAGAAATGGTCTGTTGCAATATTTTCAAAATGAAATGATCTTGGCTTTGTCATCTAATACTGTTTCATTCTAAAATTGATCTATGTTTAGTGTTAATAAATAGTAAAAATATGTGAAGACCGAGTAATGTATCTGACTGGATATTAGTTTTCCCTAATTTATTTTCAGTTTGGCCACCAAACAGGAAAATCAATTATTCTCACAACTTTATTCAGTATGAGTCTCTCTTCCAGCATATTGCTCTCCACAGTTTTCTCCTCTACTATGGAGACCCTTGCTTTGACCAGTTATATTAACTTGTGGTTTTCCCCAGATGATGACTTCTAATATTTTCATTTACATAAGTTCCCTTTAAATTCTTCTGCTGTTAGTTGTGATTATAATGAGTTAGCCTCTACTGTAAGTTTCATTAACATAGTGTTTATTGCCTCCTTTGGATAATGAAGCTATTAATTAAAATTTTATCTAACAAGGATCCACTGGGTATGTGACTAAATATTGCTCCAATGTTGGCTTTGATTATTTTCATTGTCTTTCAAAAGGTTTTCAGTACACATTGTAAAGAGCCTATCCAAGTTACTTCAAAAATTTTGGACAAGATACCATAAAATGCAGTATCACGTTCTCCAATAAAATCAGAATGCTATCCCATTTCCCTCCTATTGCCATTTAACTGGCAAGAACTATGTTGGATAAAACATGCTGTGTAAACTCCCACTGTTTAATGTTATTTGGTTTCATTAGCCTCTTCATGTTGGTGGCCATCTCCATCTATTTTTCCCATCATTGTACACTTTTTTTATGCAGAGTGTAATAATATTTTATTTTTCCCACTGTAAAAGTCTTGGTACTTTTTTTTTAGAGCTAGTAAAGTGTTGGTTTTACTTAACAGCTCTTTACCTTGGTACCACTACTAAGATGAAAAATTAGTTTAGAGACATTTTTGGGCCAACTATAATTTCAGCTCTACATGTGAAGTAAATATTTATTCAAATGACTGCTTGGGGCTTAAGAAAGAGGAGACATTCCAGAAGTCCATTTGCATCAGGAGAAGGACCAAAAGTCTACATAAAGTGTTGTTCTGTTTCTCAGTGGAAAGGGAAAATTTTTGACAGATGACACAAGGACTGAAATTTGGTGGGATTTTTTTTTTTTTTTTGCTCCCTCCTGGGTGTTTAATTTGATTGTATGATTAGTGCCATTGTGTTTATTATAAAGAGGTGAAATTCCAGGTGTGGAATAAGAATAGGTTAAAGACTATGTAGATTAGTTTAGTTATTAGGGGAGCCTGCAGAAATTACTGAGGGAACTGTAAATCTTACAGACAAGAGGCTGAGACAATATTACAGCACACATGGGGGACAACAGGTTTTAGAATATTAGGAAGATTAGAAGACAAATATAGTGTATGTATTTAGAAAGGGATGACAGAAGGGTATGAACATGGAGAATACAAGTGAAGAAATAACAGATAGATAAGCTTTAATTCCTAGAGTAATATAGAAACGAATAATGTTTTTTATGGATACACAGAAGATAAAACAGGGTTGAGGAACACCTAATACAGATTTATCAAGGAATGAACTTGTAAGATTTAATTTCTTCTGTTCTATTGCAGGATAACTTGTAGATAAAGGCAAAGATATAGGTATCCTCTATCTTGCCTCCTTTAAGGCTTTTGATGCCCTCTTAAGTAATATTTTCACAGCCAGATGAGAAAAGGTTTCTAGGTGAAGCTCCTGGGAGGTGAATGCGTAGGTAGATGGCAAAGAACACTTTAAAAGAGCAGCTACTTGCAGCTCACTGATATATTGAATGTGTGTATCTTTAGCAGTTCCACGCAAGTCTGCCTTGGGTTTGGTGTTGCTCAATACTGTTATTAATGGCTTGAACAGTGAAATAGGTTATATGCTTATTAAGTCACTAGATTATATTAACCTAAGTGAGCTGCAAGCACTCTGGAGACCCAAGCAGTTAAATACTTAAGCTGTGCCCAGGTTAGTATAACCTGCTTGTCATCAGGGCTAATTAATCACATTAACATCTTGCTAATGTGACCATACTGCTTGGGGTAGCTGTGATATCCCTGAATGGCACTGCATTATGCCACAGAGATTCTCTCAAAGAGAGGAATTCCACACTTTCTCCATTTAATCACATTCCCCAGTCTGCTCCAGGTCAAGATGCTGATTTACTGGCGGGTCACTTAGGTACATTTAGCATTTTACCATAAATCCTCCTGGAAACAGCAGACTCAGTTGTGCTGTGTTGTGTAATGCCAGAGTGAATGCTCACTTTATGCTAGGATATCATCTTGCGCAGCATCAAAATCACACACTGCAGCTCCCCAGCTTCCCCTGCAGATTCCTCTATCCAAGTATTGATCAGGCCCTGTGTGTTAGAAAGGTCTGCATAGTCCCTAGAACGTATACTAGAAGAGTGGTAATTTTCCTGCTTTACATGAAAATGTATTAGATTGCAGGAGGACTATGATTCTAGCAGATCAATGCCAGAGGAGTTAATATCACCTACTTTTGCCTCCCCGTTGTATAGTTCTAAAATTAGAAGCACGCAGAAACACTGTGCAGCATCCTAATTGGCTTGTCACTAGGGTAAAGTAACTGGCCAGCTTCTGACTTACCGGAGATCAGAAGGCCCTCTTGCTACATCCTCACTGGTCTGTTGCCTAGCCTCTTGGGAAGAAATATTTGGAAATAAATGTAACATGTATTTAATTAATTAGAATTTTAATCTATTTAAAGCATATTTTTTTATGTGGTGTGAGGTAAAATATTTTTAGTCATTCTCCACTGTGAAAAAAAAATTACCTGCAAACATTGTAAATCACGTCTTGACTGCAGTAATTTTACCTTGTTAAAGGCAAAGAAGGGGACTTCACTACTGGCAGGTACATTTTTTGAGAGCAACATCAAAGTTATACTGAGCATCATATAATCCTTATACAAATGATTGAATGTTTATGGTAGTGAAGTTTTAGCTACCTACATGATGCTTGGGGCTCTGGAAAGAAAACCTAAAATGCATCTTGTTGGCAGAAGAGTTTATGTACTTACCTTAGACTAGGCTGGTCCAGAGAAATATAAGTCCTTCTCCATGTGAATTTCAGTCTAGGAGACATATATTAACTAAGCTTTTATTACATGAAAAACATGTCTAGACAGCAGCCTTAGCTGCACAGCTGTCTTTGAAGATGTACAGCATATAGCCTGCAGCACGGTATTTCACAGCACCTTTTGTGTTGAATCTCCTGACCCTCTGGCAAACAGCTGCCGCAGCAAGAGCAGCAAGATTCCGTCACTTCAGAGGGAGTCTCCGGTGGTGTCTCTGAACGGCACGACACAGCAAGGCACCTGAAAGCTCTGTCTGGGTTAATTAGCAGCAGTGACAACCAGGCTATGCTAGTGAGGCAGAGCACTGCACAAGGTGGCTGCTGCTGGCAGTGAGATGACTTGCTCAGAAAAGCCCCAGGTGCAGCACTGGGCTTTGCAGAATGCCCCTGGCATTGTAACAGAGCATACAGGGTCTCAAGAGGAAGCATTCCTTGGGGAGAAGGGACTGGAAAGTTTAGCTTCCAAGCGGTCCATAAAGTGTTTTATTTTAGACAGTGTGTTTCAGAGTCATTCTGCAACTCCTCCAAGTTGGAGAGGCTGAGGGAAGGAAGGTGAAGCAGGCCTTAGCTGAGTCATGTGTCATGGTGCCTTAAGATTTCTCCTTCCCTACCATGGATCTTAATAACTGTGTTCCCACTTTCCCTGTACTTACTTCATCAGCTTCATCTGTACTCCCACCTGCTCTCCCCTTCAACAGCCATTGTTCATCCCACTTTTATGCAGGTGAACCTACCCTGGGTTATGAAGTCCAATCTTCTGCTGTCACTGGGAACCCTGCTACTTAATCCCTTTATGGAGCTTTTCTTTCTTTTCAAGGCTGGTGGAATCTTTTCTTCCTTTCAGTCTTTGCTTCCGCATACAGCCTAGATACTTCTTACCTTCCTCATATCCTTTCCCTCTCATGACAGCCACTGCTCCTTGCCTGACCACCATTCTCCCACCCGGCCCCTCTCTGTCTACTGAAGTGGACTTCTGTCGTTTGCTGCCAAGCACCTTGATTCAGGGTAGACTTTGGAATACGCGGCTTTTTTCTGATGATTTCACACCATTCCCCAGTGCTTTGGGATATCAAGTCCTGCAGCCTTCTGGGAATGTGGCTCCAGAATGGCCACACTGGCTTCCCAGCTCTGCCCTTATGGGTGCCCTACAGGACTCCCCCTCCACTATCACCTCCACCAGTAGGACTAAAATTCAAGAGAAATGGTACAAGTCTAAGCTGCTCTCTAATTTTTACAGCAGGCCTAAATTGGACCATTTCTGACTGAAACAGTGATGGCAAGAGCAGTTTCAGCAACATCAATAACAGTAATTCTAGCCAGCCCTTTGCTCTGCCTCTCCCACGGTTGTTAACACTACAGAAATAGAAAGAAATTCCATTTTCTACTCCCCAAGAAGGAACATTTCACCAGTGCAGCTGCGTCCCAGGGGAAAGAAAGCCAAAATGTGCAGGAACTATAATAAAATAAGACATAAGGTAAAAGTTAATGCTTTGTGATAGACAAACCACTGGCGAGGCTGTGGGTTGCCACAGCAACAGGACTACTACGAACACCAGCCTGCACTGTGGGGCTGCTGGGGCTGCACATTGGGGCTGCTTAAAGGCCATCATCCTGCTGCCCTGAGCAAACACACCAGCAACTGCTTGCAGCCAGCTCCAGACAGCACAGGACAAGGGAAAAATCAATCCAGACTGATGCATGCCTTGAGATGCTGTCTACCAGCAGTTAAGCTGTAATCAAGCCCAAAACATGCATAGGTTATTTCAATCATCAGTGAAATGGCACAAAAAGTCCTGCTTGGCCTTTATCATTGTCCCAGCTTCAGCTCATACTGAATGCTGGAAAGCAGGGAGCAGAGTGGAGACCTTCTGGTTTTTCAGCTTCTGCTATGGATATCCACATATCCTTGGACACAAGCTGGAGAAGCCTCAAGTCTACCATGACTTGGCTTCCTTCTCTTCAAGACCCAGGATCTAGGCCAGCCCAAATTAAATGAGCCTGTTATTTGTACATACCTGTATCTGTTTTGTTAAAAGGTTGTAACAGTTATATGTAGCAATTTAAGAGGGGTGAGAGTGAAATTTTAAGTTGTTGAGAGGCACGGGGTGAACATGGCAGCCAGTGAGTGATATCAGAGAAAAATGGGAGGAAAGCCCTGGAGAGGTAGAACAGTTCATGAACCCTTACATGCAGCTACAGATATGAAAAAACTCCTGGCAGCTTAGACCCCTCTATGAACCAGGAGAAAAAACTTCTGAGGCAAAGCTGCATTTTAAGAGGTTTGGATGGAAGACACTGTTCAGAGGGGCTGGCAGGAGGCAGTCATGTGTCTGAGCAGCAACATTCCTCTCATGGAAGTTTGCTTCTGTCTGTGTGAGCCTGTCCTCATGTGCTCAACAATTTTTCCCAGTTACCTCAACTGCCATCAAACCTTATCATTCATTGTCTCACACCTTTATTGCTATTTATTCATTAACATGTAACTTCCTACTACCCCATTCCCTCCTCACAGACTTTTCTTGTGTAAGTCCTCTCTCGACAACTCTTCTCCAACCATGCATTCACCCCTTCCCCCTTCTGTTTTTTTTCGTTTCCCACCATGTGAATATCAATGAATTCCCAGATGTGCATTTCTTGCCAGACATTGCCCATGGCCCAGCAAATGAATGCATTTTTCTTACCCACCATGTCCAAGGTTTTCCCGGCACAACACACAGCCTCTCCCCATAGTGCTCTAAACAAAATATTTAAGTAGTTCTCCACCACAGTTCCACCACTGCAAGTAACTGACATGTTCCAAAGAGAAATGCTGTAGTTAGAAACATTAACTAAATAACTTTTATTATAAACTTTTATTTTGTGTTTTGTGAAATAATCTATATAATCAAAAAATGAGCACATCCATGGTCAGATAAAATGATCAGCAGTGTGTTTCAGGCCAGTTTGGGGCACAACTATACTTCTAAAGATTATATAAATCCTCTTTAAACTTGCCTATTTTCAACCACACATGTACATGAAAATGTTTTAAGAACAATATCATGGTTGGAAAACACAGTACTGAAGAGGATGTGCCAAAAAAAGAGCTGTCTGTGCCACTTGATTTATATCCCTTTGTTCTACACGCTCACATGTTAATTGGTAAACAGGATCCTGCCTTATCAGGTGCAGGAGACAGCAGCTGCGATCCGGAAAGATCAGGATGATGAGAATCCTGTTTCACCTGTTGAAGAAGCTTTTGGTGACAATCCTGGCTCAAAACTCAGACTTGTTTAGATGAGAACTAGATGGCAGCCACAGGGCTGAGACCCAGTCAATTTTCAGGGAGAAAAATCATGGAGGTACAACATTGTTGGAGAAAAAGGATAGTCTTCTGAGGATTAAAATGATGAAAGCTGTTCAGAAGAGCTGGGGACTATCCCTGCTTCTGCCACAGAATTCTTCTGTGATGCCAGGCACAATGCTTAAAACTTTTCATAGATGAGCAGCACCTCAGTATGGCTCCTTCTGAGGCCTCATTTTCAGAACTGCTGCAACCAAAATCCATGGGAGGTCTGCTCTGAGAAATAAGGTCCCAGCTGCCTTTTAACTATCCTGTCCAGAATATGCCAACCTTCTATCACATAGAGACATTCTATTTTCTAATGCTATGAGGCACACATATAATTGTGTTAAGAACCATAAAAGTACCTTCTAAGCCTGTCTTCAGTTATTCTGAAGAAATCGTGATACCAAAAAGTGAGCCTAGAGGATTCAAAGCTCTGGAGAGGGACAAACCAGAGAGATTCAGGTGCCCCCAAAACCAGACTTCCAGTACCACTTTCCCATTTCCAATGCAGTAAACTGAAGGACGCATGGGTATCACCTAAAGTCCATGTGAAATATATGCCCTTTTGGTGCTGGAGACCAGAGAAGACATCCTAGGACAACCAAACCAACCACTGCCTAGGCACAGGTCTTTTATCCACAGTCTTTTACTCAGCTTTTCAGCAGAATCCTAGTTTCTTCCCCTGATTCTGGCCTTTCCTTTTCTTGTACAGACTGGCTCCCACATTTACCTACCCTAGTCCAACTCTTGTTTCCCAGCTTCTTCTCCAAATTCAGTATTTTGTCCTCATCAGCTCCGTTAGCCCATTTCTTCTACAAGCAATTCATTTCTCCTTTCCCAACTCCTTCCCAG
Organism: Falcunculus frontatus; assembly: GCA_013398115.1. NCBI lineage: Eukaryota > Metazoa > Chordata > Aves > Passeriformes > Falcunculus > Falcunculus frontatus. The sequence goes on from VZRV01010130.1 coordinate 470,931, forward strand.
GTCCATATCTCTTCTTCCTGCCATACCAATTCCTAGGTTTATCTTTCTTGAATGTGTGCACATTTACAGGCCCACTACCACCAAACCTCCCCTTTGGCCCAGATCCCTTCCCCACTATCTCCTTTTCTTTTTTTTTTTTTTTTTTAATCTCACAGAACATCCTTCCCAACCCTCTCTCTGACCTCCATTCCTAAATTGTCTTGGGCCGCTTCAGGCCTCCTCCTGCCTTCTATATCTGGCTCCTATTGTCTGCACCTCCATGCTCCACGGCCGCTTAGAGGACGGGGAAGAGAGGCATCCTGCGCCGAGCCCTGGGGCCTGGCAAGCCCCAGCCTGAAGAAAACAAGAGCGAGCACCGAAGAACCATCACTCCTCCTGGTGCTCGAGGCTGGAACAAGTTCAGCTCTTCTCTGAGGGCGGCATATGAGCAGTCCGGTCACGCGCAGCAGCTGCAGCAGGAGCACGACGAGGCAGCGGAGCACACCCGGGCACCTCCAGCAGCACTGGACAAAGCCCACTCAGTGTGAACCAAATCTCCAGGAATTTTAGCAGTACTTTGCACATTTGGACCCGCCTACCTAAGAAAGCGAGGCAAGTGTGAGGATTTGGGGTCCACACTGCCTATGCTGCCTTTGTCTGAGCCTACCCATGCCATATGTGCCAAGGGCAGTGCATGACTGACTGCACGGAGACGGCTCCCTCTGTGCTCCCACCCTCCGGCCACAGCTTCCCAAGCTCTGACTGTCCCCGACTCGAGCGCGGCGGTCTGAAACTGGTAGCAGGTGCTGCCCCTTCTCCTCTGCGGGAAACTTGGGAAGGGCTGGCGTTGCCGCTCCATTGGGCTGCGCCTGGTTACTGGCAGTCGTGGGGCAGAAATCAACTTTGCCTGAAACAATTGAAAATTTAAGGAATGCCAGGAGTCATTTCCACGAGAGTCTCTCCCTCCTGCCGGCGCTGCGGAGCGCCAGTATTTAACTGAGCGCGGCCCCTGCCGGCACGGCGCGGCAGCCGGACCGCTCGCTCTGCCGAGCCTCCCGTCGCTTACTGCTGTGAGCTCGGGCTCAGCGCACAGGTCGGGGACTGCAAATCCAAGTGTCACTGGCACAGCAATGATTATTACCAGATGCTAATTACTCGTTAATGTATGCTAATCACTGCTGCATGCCAGCGCTCTCAGCGCACCGAGTGCCAGGCAGAAGGCACTCGGCTGGAGCGGAGCGGCTCATCGCAGCCCCGCGCCGAGAGCCGCCACCGCGCCCCCACGGCTGCGCTGTGTGAGCACAGCGCTCTCCTCCGCGGCCGCCATCCCGCTCCTCAGGCGAGGAGCGGCCCCTGGGGATTCCTGCCTCTCCTGGGCTCCAGGCATTGCCCCGAGGAGGTTTCCTTCAGCCGGGCGATAAGCGTCTCCGGCTCCCCCCGCGCCAGGGCAGGCACCGCGCTCACCCGCCGCAGGGGACCCAGCAGGTGCCGCCCCCGGCTGGAGAGGCGATGATGTTTCGTGCGGGGACGGGAACACCACACACACGTTCTAAACTTTAAACCCCGCTGCCTGAACATGTCTTCCAGGACGCGCTGCATGAGCAGCGTCGGGAGGAGGTCCGCTCGGCAGCTGCTGCCCCGGCCGGGCGAGGCGCCCGCGGGCTGAGGGGAAGGACTCGCCCGGGGAGAGGGCGCCGGCGGACCCTCGCCCCCGCCTGCCGCCGCCACCACCTCCCCTCGGGGCCGGCCCTGAGCCATGCCCCCACCGTGGCTGCGCAGGGCGGCGGGACGCCCGCGGCGGGCGGTGTGCGGGTGG